>APFE030658493.1:5452-40842 GCA_000404065.3 Pinus taeda
AACTTATCCGTTGAAGATTCCACATGGGAGGATGAGAATTTTATACAGAAGCATCCAGAACTACTCAAGCATTGAGGACAACACTTTTTTGAATGAGAGGGGCATGTTGGGTCCCTATAATACTGGTGATTACCCCATTACTATTGTAGTTATATCCCTTATTAATATTATTGTGCCCCTATTGTCCCCATATTGTTATTACCATGCCCCATAGAATCCCTCTATTGTTATTTTTGTGCCTTTATATTATTATTGTTGGGTCGGTTGGGTTATATTGTGACTCCTTAGACTCCTATATATATAAAGGAGGTTTTGTCATTTCAATCATCAAAGAATCATTCATTTGTGTAATGTAAAGGAGGTTTCCCCCTCGAAGAGGCTGAATTCTAAAGCGTTGATATATCTTCTCTATCTTTTTGCGAGTTGGTTTCATAACATGTAATAAAAGTTAATAAAGGAAAACTAATAACGACGATTGATGGGACACTTATTAAAAGCTAAATGTTGGGAAAGACATCGTAGTGTGGGTGTTCATTTGGTTATTAATGGCTAAGGAAATTGGAGAAGGAAATGGTTAAGGCTTTGGAAACACAAATGGCATTTTTGGCACATTATCTATGAAAATAATGGAAATTAGGATAAAAAGGAGGTGAAAGGTCATAGGTTTAATGTGAGGAGGAAATTGAAGGAGAACAATAGAAAATGAAGAGAATAGAGGCTTAATTGATAAAAATGCTTCTAAGGATTAGTTGGTAACCTTTTGTCAGTTCAGGTTTGGAGCTCTCTCATTATTCTCTCTCTCTCTCTCTCTCACTCTTGGACACTGAGAGTTTTTGTGGAGAACTCTTGGAGGGTGTCACATGCTTGGAGTTTTGGAGAAAGAAGGCAAATGAAAATTTGGAAAGTGAAAGAGGACATCAAGATTGAAAACTACAAGGGGTTTTTCTTGCATGTACTGAGTCGCATGTTGTTTTCCTCACTAGTTTTGGCATGCATGGCATATGCATGTGGTTTATTAGTCATGATCTATGACCGGCATGGAGGGTTTCCTAGATTAACATAAGATTTTCCTAGCCTTTACATTTCTTGGTTAGCCATGGTGATTTTGGATTTATTTCCTTGTTTTGTTTTGGTTGGTTCTCATGCTTTCTTTGGCTTGCATTGAGTTACTAGTTCCTCGAAGCCCTGGTTGGAAAAACACTTTGGAAGCCCTATAACAACTTGGGTTGAGTTACTAGTCCTAGAGTCCTTGGTTGGAAAAATGCTCTAGAGGCCCTAGGTGGGTAGGAGTTACTAGTCTTGGAATCCCTAATTGGAAAAATACTCTAGAGGGCTAGAATAAGATGTGGGTTGAGTTACTAGTCTTGGAAGCCTTGGTCAGAAAAAACACTCTGGAGCCCTAGAAGGCTTGGGTAGAGACCAATGCGATGATGGTTTTGTGATGTGTGACCTATGAGGTGGAATCATTGTTTGATGGGTTGAGGTGGATGGCCTCTTTAAGCCCTTGATTGTTTTGGATTGATGTGTTCTTAGGATCCAACATTGATGCTTGAAATATGGAACAGGGGTGAATGACTAAAGAGGTATTTCGCTCAGCCATTCTACAACTGGGTGGAATGTGGTACTACCATATGAGGTTTAGATTTTGAATCATTAATATGAGGTTATTTCTCCTTTTATTTCTATGAGTATTATATTGGTTTATATGTGGATCATATAGATTTGATTTCCTTGGTATTTCTATTGATCATACGATAGTAGCTATATATGAATCTCATCATGCTTTTAGATTTAAATGAATCAGTATTGTATCTTTAACCTAATGGATGAAATGGAAATCTGGTGTGGCATCAACACTTCTTAGCAATTATCAGATGAGTATGATACCCCTATGCTTAGATTTGTTTCTTACACCTGTAGATTACATATCTATGATATGTTTCACGAAATGCCTGTCATGGTTAGTAGAGGACTAGTAAAGAGCTTGTTCAAGCATTTTCATTTTCTTCATTATTTCCTTGTTATCTTTATGTTGTGAACGTGCCATTTAATTCTGGTTAGTGACCTGGGCTCTGGGCATGGAAAAGTGGATAAACTCCTAGGGACGCTAGCACATCACTAAGAAAAATAGTCCATGGACACTGGTAGGCTTTGTCATGAGAGCACCCAGAGCCTCCTCGATGCTATCAAACCCATAGCATGGGATCGTTGAGTGGTGAAGAAGTCAAAACCCTCAGTGGGATCTAGGGGTTGGTTACCAGAAGTGTTGGGATGGTTTTGAGGGGTCTTGTAGCTGATGTGGAAGGTTTGTTTGATGTGTTTCCATTGATTCCTTTTCATTAAGGTCACCTACGAGGTTAAATAATATCATAGTAGCCTCTCGTAACATGTTTACCCTTGTTGGTCGGTTACTTGGGTAGATGTGGGATGAGGGTGTTTATGAGTGGTATCAGAGCATGGTTCACCCCTCAGACTAGATGGATTGTGTGTTGTTCATGCATTCATGTTGGTTTCATATGTGTTTCTTGTGTTGTAGGGTCATGTTCTTGTTGCATTTGTATGGTATGAGTCATAGTTGCAGTGATGTCATCATGGGAAGTTGATGGTGTTGTATGTGTCATCATGAGTGTGTGGTTGATTACAATTTCTTACACATGTTAATTTTCACATGTGGTCAAGTGTAGAGTGATGTAGTGGTTGTTGTCATGCATGAGGTCATGGTATGTGTTGTTGATATGTACATGCATTGATGATGAGACCCTAGCTAGAATGATGGTTACATGGTTATATGCTGTGTTATGTTTCTATATTCTCTCATGGTTATGTTGAACCTTAGAATTACTCTCTCCTTGACATTTGTTTCTCACATTTTTCCCTCACTTTCTCATAAAATTACAGATCCAATCAATGATAAATGTTAGGTTTTGTCTTAATGAAAGCATTAAAATGATAGCCATATTATATTTTCATTTTCTTGCTATTTGAATAGATTTTTGCAAATTAGTTATAGAATACAACCTATTCTACAGCTAACTATGGATTCCATAGCTACTCTCATGGTTTGGCAGGTTCCAGGTGTCAAATGAAGAATTCGGCCACGTGGGCATTTCTAGAATCATCTCCACATGGATTCTATCATATTCACTTGCTCTAGATAGACAGGAAAGTAAGCCTAAGGTCATGGTCAAAGATGGAGTCAAGGTACTTATCGAAAAGTAGTAGGACTTTTGATTTTCTCTTTCGTAGCTAATCAAGAGTCTAACAATTTTTTTGCAAATCTAACTCAAATTATCCACCTATAGCTAATCAAAAGCTTAAATAGTCCTATTTCAATTCGAATTAGCCACCTGTAGCAAGTTTATCTCATAAACGGTCATGTTAATTTTAATTCGAATTAGCCACCTATAGCAAGTTTATCTCATAAATAGTTATGTTATTTTCCTTTAAATGTCAGTTGCATGGAACCGAGAGGAAGTTAGAAGTTAGAAGGAATTACATGTTAAGTTTAGGCTTTTTGCTGATACTTTGTATTCAGACTTCGTTTTTTTTATAATACAAATTTAGTGTTGCCAATGATCGTTTAAAGTGCATCCTTAACTAGCTAGCATTCCAACCACGTTAGTTGTAGAAGGCCCGTGCACTAAAGGAGGTTTTTTATTTGTTGTTTTTAGTTCAATTTCCATTACTCTCTTTTCAAGAAATTTGTTTCCTAAATTAGGATGATATGTAATTTAATTTTTTAATCAATAGCATAATGATAAATCACAACTGTGCAACCTTGTTCTTCTAATATATTTCGTGGAGAAAAACGACTCTGTTTCCAAACTAAACTAAGGTTGAAGTAATAAGAATACACAGTTGATTAGTTTTATTACTATTTTGTCCTTCATTTTCTTAGAGCGTAACTGTCAATTAACTGTGTTAATGGATGTTTTGAAAATCCATTCAAGATGATGATGATCATAAACTAAATGTTTAAATGTTTAATTCATATAGTGATTGAATTTACTCAGTACATTGTTATTTTCCTAGGGACTTAGGAACTAAGGTATAATTGATTTCGTGCACAACACTTCAAGAGGGTAATGCTTCACATTTGAAGGTTGGAGAAAGTAAAAAATACATCAGTTGTTTACAGTTAGTTTTACATGCTTTTACCTTTTTGCTTTCAGATCCTCACTTAGTTGCATCATTGATATTCCCAATAATCATTTCAAGGAGATTGATTTAATCATATTCAAGGAATTGAATGGTTGAATGTTTAATGAATGCAATTACTGAGTTACCTTCTGCATCAAATTTCATTCTTGGTTTTAAGAATTAGATCCATGGATTAGGACTAATGATAGGATAAGATAGATGCTCTGTTTTTTTTTATTAGGTTCTAACTAGCCAGAAGTTCTTGGTCCATTTTTAGGAAATTAGATTAACTTAGAAACATTTCCTTTCCTTTAAAATTCATTAAATTCACTTAAATTTCCTCATCGTTTTAGGTTGTAACAAAGTAAGAAAAAGGTTAACTAAGCACATATAATGCACCACACTTCATCAGCTTATAATCCTCGGTTGGTAATTTATGCAAGCAATTTAGGACACAAAATTGACTAAAAAGTTTAGTGCCGTTGTGAGGGAAGTGTAATTAGATAACCTCATCTCTTACATCTAAAAAATGATATGCGTAGAGAAAGAGACTCTAGGGGTAGATTCATAGCTAGAGGCAGGAGTTTGATTCCTACAACACCACTTACTCCACCAAGACTAAGAATAGATACACCTCCTTCTCAAACTCATATTCCACGTTTCACTAGCCATAGACTTCTTGAAGTTCTAAGGTCAAAAATCCAATTAAGAGAATCTACTACTTCATCTACCGAGATAGACCTAGAGGAAGAAAATCTTGGATCTCCAACAGAAGGAGTAGACTTTTTCACCTTTACAGGGGAACATAATTTATTGAAGAATTATAAATTCCTAGTGGAGAGGGAGAAGTAGAACCTTTCTTCCACATACCATTGATAGAGGAACCAGAGGAAGAGCATTTAACCTTGCAGGTTGAATCTTATATTAACTCTGAAGAATCTATAATGGCAGGAAGAGAAGAAGAAGGAGAGGGAGTTCTAAAGGAGAATTTGCACGATTTGGAGGAAGAGGTAGAGGAAATGATGGAGAAGGTAGAGGAAATAGGGAAGTTGATAATTATTTTGGATTCCATATACTTGATGAAGAAACATATGCCACAATGAAAAATATCTCACCTTGTATCCTCCCAAATTTTCATGGATTAAAAAGTGAAGATCCTAAAACCTTTTTATTTGAATTTGAAGTCTTGTGTAGAACTTATGATTATTTACAAGACTCTCAAAAACTTAAATTGTTTCCTCCAACATTGAAAGGATCTTCTTTAAAATGGTTCATGGGATTGATCACTTAGTCAATTAGAACATGGAATGACATGAAGAGAGCATTTTTGGATAGGTATTTGGATTATTACATGCCTATCAATCACAAAGATGAAGTGTTTAAAATGATACAAAGAGAGAATGAAAACTTGGAGGATTCAATTGAAAGATTAAACTATAACTTAAAAAGAGAAAAAATGGATAACTTAGATGAAGATACCTTAAATGATATTTTATTAAAAGCCTTTAGAGATGAGTGGACAGACATCCTTAACATGATGGGGAAGGGAGATATCTCTCAACTCCCATTAAATGACATTGGAGAATTATGTGTTCATCTCTCAAGAGAAAAATCCAAAACTGGGAAAGGTCCAAGAGATCCTTCTCTTGCTAGAGTGAATAAATCTGCAACTGGATCAGTGAGTAGGAAAAAATTGGAAACATGCTTGATGAATTTAAAACAGATATTTTAGGGAGCCTTGGTGAATATATAGACACCCTTAAGTTACAAAACAAGCAGAAAGACGAGACTGATGCTTTAGCTATTTTTGGTCCCCAAATGCAGAAAGAAGCATGCTCTAAGAGAATTCCCTTTGGATGCAAAAATCATAGAGACTTGTGTGATTTGTTAAGAGACCATGAGACCAAGAGTTGTTCTTCAATTCTTGGTCTTAAGGCTGTTTTTCAAGAGGAAACAATTTCAAATCCAAGACAATCTCTTTTCTTTGTCTCTAGAAGACCTTGGCATGGGCCACAAAACAAGGGTTTTAACAACCAAATGTATATTCATCCCCCACCAAATTGGAATTCATGGAAGCAACCTTGGCCTCAATTCTCAATATCTGTCTCAATCTCAAACTTGGGCTCAAGGAATGAAAATCCCTATGGAAGATTCTCTCAATACTATCAGTATCCTCCATCATATCCAAACTATCCTCCCCAACAATTTCCTCAACAAAATCAACAACCCCAACTTCAAAACAAAAATCCTCATCTTTCACTGCCATTCCCACAGAAACCAAATCAATTACCTGCCCAACCATTACCAAACCCCAACAATAAAAATCCTCAGAGCACCTATATGGTGGAAGGACAAAAATTTCCAACTTATATGATCACTCCTCTAGATATCAATGATGTCTAACTAAGATCTGGTAGGATATCAAAAAAGAAAAAACTTTTCATAGTTATTCAAGAACAAGAAAATTCTGAGGAATATTCTCTAAAGCCAAATAAAAGTTTTGAAGGAACATTTCTTCAAAACCAAAATACTGGAAATGAAAAACAAAAAGAACCAATAAATTCAAATCCTATCTTAGATCAACCACCAATATCTACTTCTACACCTCCTTTTCCTGAAATATTACAAGTTGATAGAGGGTAGAAAAACATATTATGTTTCCTAATTATGATATTCTAGATGAATTGAAAAATGTCTGTATCAAATACCTTTGTTATAATCCATTAAGGAGATTCCAATTCTAGCTAAAATAATAAAGGAGATGAGCGTGAAGAAACCAGGAAGAAAAACAAAAGAAATGAAAATAATTCAGCTGGTAGGAAAAATAGCAGACATAATGATGGGAAAAATTTCCATACAAAAATTTGTATATCCAAGAAGTCCAGTTGTAAAAACACATATCAATGTAGTTGAAATTCTGAATACATTGATTGATTTAGGAGCAACAACAAACATTATGAGCAAACAAACCATGGAACATCTCAAGCTTCCTAATCTTTTTTATACACCTATATTACTGCAATTGGTAAATAGATTTGTAATCAAACCAGATGGTGTGTTAGAAGATATTTCATTGTCCTTATACTCTTGGGAGTACCCTGTCGATTTTATGATCTTAACCCCTAAGAACAATCTACGAGCACATCCACTTATATTAGGAAGACCTTGGCTGGCTACAACTGATGCTTTCATTAGTTGTAGATCTAGTGATATGTATATCTATTATGGTAACTCAACTAAGAAATTCAATTTATATCCTCCAGCAAGAACAATCATAAATATAGATGACAAATAATGGATTGATGATGAAAATGATATTTAGCCTCTCTTCACTATTTCAACCATTAGTGAAGACAATCAAATCTTAAATATAATGGAAAATTTTGAATCATCTCGAGAATATGAACATGATCAATTTCAAGAAAAATCCAATATTGAATATTTCTCATCTAGGCAAATGTCTTTTTATTCTATGGAAGAATTTGGTAGCTCCACAGTTGAAATCCTTCTATGGAAAACATTGAACATAAACAATAACTTGGAAAAATTACAACAGGAAAAGCTAATCAAAACATTACAACAACATTCTTCTGCATATGCATGGGAATGCACTGACATGAAAGGAATTAGTCCTAAGACTTGTATACATCACATCTACGTTGAGGAAAATTGTAAACATATCAGACAACTTCAAGGAAGGATGAATCCAAATCTTAGGGAAATTGTGAAAGAGGAGTTGCAAAAATTGTTGAATGTAAACTTCATTTACCCAATTTCAGACAGCCAGTGGGTTTCTCCTGTAGTGATTGTGCCTAAAAATAATGTTAAACGGAGGGTATGTATTGATTATTGAGAATTGAATAATGCTACCCTAAAGATAATTTTCCTTTGCCCTTTATATATCAATTGTTAGATACATTAGTAGGTAAGAAGTATTTCTCATTTTTAGATGGTTTTAGTGGTTACAAGAAAATTCAGATAGCACCTGAAGATCAAGATAAAAGCACATTCACCTGTCCATGGGGAACTTATTCCTATCTAGTACTTCCTTTTGGATTGCTCAATGCACCTACAACATTCCAAAGAGCAGTACTAGGAATTTTTTCTAATCTAATACATGATTGCGTAGAGGTGAATATGGATGGCTTTACTATTTATGGGAATACATTTGAAGAAGCTTTAGAAAATTTGGAAAAAGTTCTTAAACGATGTAAGGAAGCAAACCTTTCACTAAGCCATGAATTTTTTTTTATGATGTTTACAAAAGGGATTGTTTTAGGACATCACATTTTAGAAGATGGAATTAAAGTTGATAAATCTAAAGTTGAAGTCATCTCTAAACTATCAATTCCAAGTTTTCAAAAGGATGTTAGAAGTTTTCTAGGATTCACAGGATACTCTAGAAGGTTTATAGAAAATTTCACTAAAATAGCATCCCCATTCTTCAAATTACTCACCAAAGATTGTGAATTCAATTGGAATCCTGATTGCCTGTTTGCATTTAAGACTTTAAAAGCAAAAATTTCTAAAGCGCCCATACTAAGAGGTCCAAATTGGAAACTACCTTTTCACATTTCAACAAATGCTTCAGATACAACTCTGGGAGCTGTATTAGGACAAAAATATTTGATCCCCAATTCCATCTATTACACAAGCAAGAATTTGACTCCCACTGAGTTAAATTACACTGTAACTAAAAAGGAATTCTTAGTTGTTGTTCATATTATCAACAAGTTCATACATTACATAACAGGCTATGAAACCTTTGTTCATACAGATCACTCTACAGTTAGGTACTTAATGAATAACCTATTATTAATGGCACAGTTACAAGATGGTTATTACTCCTACAAGAATTCAACATCACTGTTCTAGATAGACCTCGAAAACAAAACACAATTGTTGATTTCTTGTCTAGATTTCAAAATTTCAAAGATGGCACTCGAGTTGAAGATAAATTTCCCGATGAATATATTTTTGCAGTAACTAGTCACATCACTTGGTTGCAGATATTACCAATTACTTAGTCACAGGAAAATTACCTTCAAATTTGTTTGCTAAAGAGAAAAGAAAAATCATTAAAATAAGTGGAAGTTACTCATGGATTACTAATGAATTTTATAAAACAGGTCCAGATCTCATGATCAGAAGATGTGTTCGAGAAGATGAAATGCCTAAAATTCTTAAGGCATGTCATGATGAACCTTGTGGTGGACACTTTGCTGACAAGAGGATAACCTATAAAATCCTTCATTTAGGATATTATTGGCCCTCCATGTTCAGAGATGCCAAAGAATATGTGAAAAGGTTTGATAGTTGCCAAAGGGTAGGAAAACATCCTCCTTCAGATGAAATGTCACTGCAAACTCAAGTACATAATGAACCTTTTGAAAAATGGGCCTTGTCTTTTGTTGGACCAATTAATCCTCCATCGAAAAAAAGGAAGTATATTTTGGTATGCACTGATTATGTCACTAAATGGGTAGAGGCTAAAGCATTACCTTTTGCTAATGAAAAATATGTAGTTAATTTTCTTTTTGAGGACATATTCACTCGTTTTGGTGTTCCAAGAGAAACTGTGACAAATCAGGGATCTCAATTTACATCTGAAATGGTGGAAAGGCTTGTGGAATATTACAAGATCAAACACAGAAAGTCTAATCCTTATCATCCATAAGAAAATATTCAAGTTGAATCTACCAATAAGGTTATTGAGGGAATTCTCACTAAGACTATACATATACACAGAAGAGATTGGGCAGAAAGGCTTTCTAAAGCCTTATGGGCCTAGAGAACTACATGGAGGAACACAATAGGACATACTCCCTATGAGCTTGTTTATGAGAAGCAAGTCTTGTTCCCTATAGAGTTTCAAATCAAAATCTTTAAGATGACAGTCCAATTGGGACTGGCTTTATCATAAGCACAAAAACATAGATTGGAGCAACTCAATGTGCTTGATGAAATTAGGCAAGATGTAGTTCAATGAACTAGTATAGTTCAATAGCAAAGGGCTAATTGCCATGATAAGTATACCATAGAGAAGAAGTCTCAAGCAGGGGATTAGGCAATTTTGTTTGATTTAAAATTCAAAGATTTTCAAGGAAAGTTTCAGACTCATTGGCTTGGACCATATGAGATTGAAGAAGTATTTAATAATGGACCAGTGAGAATAAGGACAATGGATGAAAGAAAGGTACCTCTTCTTGTGAATGGTCATCGGTTGAAGATATATCATAAGTCAATTTCAAAAGAGGATTTTACCAAGATTTTCCAAGATAACACTCAAATGAAGTTGGTGAAGAAGAATTCTTCTTCTTCACTAACTTAGCTTTTATTTTTCCTATATATATATAATATTAAAAAAAAATCATAAAAAATAAAAATAAAAAAAAAACTAATAATAAAATGTATAAAGTATGAAAACCAATCGTTAATTGGCATACTTATACAAAAAATATAGGGTGAAAATAAGAGATTTCTGACATCCTAAATTTTCCATTTCCTTTCTGTAATAAGTAGTGACATAAATCTACATTCATTTGGAGTTCATAATCTGCAAATTCATTTCATTTTATAGTCTCATTCCATCTCACCCCATTTTCATTTTATTTTACAGTTTCATTCCATCTCACTGCACTTTCATTCCATTTCACTGTCATATTCCATTTCCATTTCATTTCACATTCATGTTTCGTAGCCATACTTAATGTCTTATCATGTTATGCAGTTGATTCCATTCTGCAGCTAATTTGATTCTGCAACCATATCTCATTCAGTAGCTCTGGCATAATTATTCAACTTACAAACAAATGATGATTGCAGGAAATTGAAGAATCTTGTTTTGAAGACCAATATGCTAAAAGGGTACCACAGATCAACACTAAAGAAAACATCAAATTAAAACGTTAATTTTTAAAAGGTAAAGTGAAAAAATTTATTTTAACTAACAAGGTTAAAACATAAAGCATATATAATATGGATATTCATATGTTTCCTTGACGAATCAACATTTGATTTGATTGCAATCTCCATCATACTACATATCCACCACATCCTCCATATTTTGTCACATAACAGTCCATGATTAACTCACTCGTTGATTATTAATGGTCATGACTACGACATGACATACTTGTCCACATTTCTCTAGAACCCCTACTTACCTATATATTTCATACAAACCCGCAGTTCCTTTCACCATATTTGCAGCCAATTCATTTCATAAAACTAGGAAGGGTAATTCTGAAGGTTGAGAACTCTGCGTAGTAGAAGGCATTGGGCTAATTGTCAGATTAGAACTAGTAGGAGAAAAGTACATGGAAGGATACCCACAACTCAAAGAAATGTTGTAGAAAGCTGGATGGCTTAAATTCATTGAGGAATTTGATGGTTTTCATAAGGAGATTACAAAATCCTTTGCTCGATATTTTGATGGCACAGAGGTAGAGATTGGAGATATCAAGTTTGGAATGACTGAGTCATTCATGATTGAGGCTACAAAATTTCTAAGGTATGGTGAAAGACGGTTCAAGAACAAGGAGTTCCACAATGAATCATGTAAAGTAATACTCAAAAACCCAAGTATGGATGTCTCTGTTTTTAAAAAAAGGTATTCCCATTATAACTCTTAAAAGTAAGTGGAGGAACATGCTCTTGGTTTTATAGAAATTTATGACTTTTGGGGGGTGGTTTGGTTTCATGTATGTCTACCATATCCGTTCACTGATGAATTTCTTAGAAAATGGAGAAATCAATCTTCCTTTCTTCCTGCTAAATAGTTTAAGAAGGATGGCCTCAAATGTGCAAAAAAGAATACATTTCATAGATACAACCATGTGTCATCATGGGTTGATAAAGATATTGATTGAGTTTCATTTAAAAAGCATAGGAGATAACAGGGAGAATTTCCTTATTAGAAACCATTTCCAAGAAGCATGAGTGTCACCTAAAGAATATAATGTCAGAAGAAAGAAGAAAGAAGACTGGTATAACTACTGAAAACAAACCCGGGTCTTCATTGCAGAAAGATAATGAAAAGTTAATCTCTGAAGAACTAACAGAAATCAGGAAGTGAATCAAAGCAACAAGGAAGATAAGAAAGGAGAAAAAGGTCACAAATGAGGAGAATGTAAGTCCTCCACAACTTAGAAGGAGCTCTAGACTCCGAGATTTGGTAAAGAAAACATCATCAAAAGGGATAAAGTTTATAAATTTAGATGAGGAAACCTCATAACCTTCTCCTATTAACATCTCTTCTGCACATAGTCCTCAAAATTATTTTGTTCATCATTTTGAAGGTAGCCCAAGCAGAAGATCTATAGGCATAGACCCAGTGCAAGAACAAATATATATAGAATCACTGGAAGAGAAGTGCCTCAATGAACACAAAATCTTTTGTCAATCCATAAGAACCTCTAATTGATGCTCTCAAATAGGAAATTTATGAATTAGAGATATTGAATAGACATATCAAACATGAGAATGAGACCGTGAAGGATCAAAATAAATTGGACAAGGAAATTCACGATAATACCTTTTTGCATCCAGGCCTGTGGTATAAGAAAAATAGGAAAGTGAAAAGAAAGAATAAGATTTTGAATAGAGCAGTCATTAACCTTAAGTACAAGCTTCTTGTGAGAAATCCCATAAGGATAGTCACTTCAAAGAAGAACAAAAGAAGGAAATTGGATGTACTAGCAGAGGTCTCTGAGCAAATGCAGTAGGGAGTAAGAAATTACATTTTTGGAAAACTGCGTGAGGACATGCAATGATTTTGAAGTGGGGGTATGTTGAACCTCAGAATTACCCTCTCATTGACATTTTCTCTCAGCTTTTCCCCTCACTTTCTCATAAGATTACAGACCCAATCAATGATAAACGCTAGGTTTTGTCTTAAGGAAAGCATTAAAATGATTGCCATATTATATTTTGATGTTCTTGCTATTTGAATATATTTTTGAAAATAAGCTACATAATGTAGCCAATTCTGTAGCTAACTGTGGATTCTGTAGCTATTCTCATGGTTTGACAGGTTCCAGGTGTCAAATGAAGAATTGGGTCACATGGGCATTTCTAGAACCATCTCCACATGGATTTTATCCTATTCACTCGATCTAGATCGATGGAAAAGAAAGCCTAAGGTCATGGTCAAATATGGAGTCAAAGTATGTTATTTGAAAGAAGTAGGGCTCTTGATTTGCCCTTTCGTAGCTAATCAAGAGTCTAACATTTTTGTTGCAAATATAATTCGAATTAGCCACCTGTAACAAGTTTATCTCATCAAAAATCATGTTAAATTTAATTCGAATTAGCCACCTCTATTAAGTTTATCTCATAAACAATTATGTTATTTTCCTTTAAATATCAGTTGCATGGAACAGAGAAGAAGTTAGAAGTTAGAAGGATTTATGTGTTAAGTTCAGGGTTTTTGTTGATACTCTATATCCAAACTTTGTTTTTTTCATAATACAAATTTCATCTTGCCAACGATCATTTAAAGTGCATCATTAACTAGCTAGCATTCTAGCCACGTCAGTTGCAGAGGGTGCCTACACTGAAGGAGGTTTTTCATTTGTTGTTTCAAGTCCAATTTCCATTACTCCATTTTCAGTAAATCTATTTTCTAAATTAGGATAATATTTCATTTCAGTTTTTAATCAATAACATAATGATAAGTCACAATTGTGCAGCCTTGTTCTTCTAAGATATTTCATGGAGAAAAATGACTCTATTTCCAAACTGAATTAAGATTGAAGTAATAAGAATACACGATTGCTTAGTTTTCTTACTGTTTTTTCATTCATTTTCTTAGAACAAAATTGTCAGTTAATTGTGTTAATGGATGTTTACAAAATCCATTTCAAGATGATGATGATCCTAAACTAAATGGTTAAATGTCTAATTCATACAGTGATTGAATTTACTCAATACATTGTTATTTTCCTAGGAACTTAGGAACTAAGGTAGAAATCATTCCTAGGAACTTAGGAACTAAGGTATAATTGATTTCTAGCACAACACTTCAAGAGGGTAATGCTTCACATTTGAATGTTGGAGAAAGTAAAAAATACATTAGTTGTTTACAGTTAGTTTTGCATGCTTTTACCTTTTTTCTTTCATATCCTCACTTAGTTGCATCACTGATATTCCCAATAATCATTTCAAGGATATTGATTTAATCATATTCCAAAATTGAATGGTTGAATTTTTAATGAATGTAATTACTGATTTACCTTTTGCATCAATTTCATTCTTGGTTTTAAGAATTAGATCCATGGATTAGGACTAATGATAAGATAAGAGAGATGCTCTGTTTTTTTTTAATAGTTTCTAACTAGCCAACAGTTCTTGGTTCATTTTTAGGAAATTACATTAACTTAGAAACATTTCCTTTCCTTTGAAATCATTAGATTCACCTAAATTTTCTCATAGTTTCAGGTTGTACATTCTTAGACATCAAACAACAGAAACCCCCCAAAAACAACATAAAATACAAAACAACAAAGTAAGAAAATGGTTAAATAAGCACATATAGTGCACCACACTTCATCACCATACAAACCTCGATTGATAATTTTTGTAAGAAATTTAGGACACTAAGTTGACTAAACATCCCTAAACTATACTAAGGTACGTTGGTTTATTCCTATTTTGGTTTAGGTCACACGGTATACCTTGCAAGAAGAAATATCAAAATGGATAACAAGATGGTATATTAGAAAGACTCTCCCTATGGATCAGATGAGTAGTATGGTGTTGGGAATTCTTCTGAATTGGAAGATACACTGAGAATCTTAAAGGAATTAATAAGGAGTTGTAAGGAATACAATGAAAGAATAATACATGCATAGGAGAAGCTATAAGAGGTAAATGCAATGATACTTCATAGTTTGTCAGAATTGCAACGACAAGGACCACTTTAGATTAGCCATGAGAAGGAGGACAAAACTAATGGGGCATATGGGAATAGGTCGCATGGTGTTCATAGGTCAGATAGAGATGACATGGTGAGAGATGGAAAATTATTGGAAACTTCATATAGGAGAGGTGATAGACACAAGTACCATTCTAGTTCTGGTTCTGATAGGCACGATGATTGACATCATTATCATCCTTACAGGAGGAGTGATAGGGGGTATTTTCCATATGAGTTTAAGAAAGAAAATCCACCTACATTTGACGGAGAGAGGAATAAATCATAGGATGCAAAGGCATGGTTGCTTGGCATGAGTAATTTCTTCAGGTTGGATGATTACTTAGACATCATGAAAGCCATAATAGCCACATTCAATCTTAGAGGTAAAGAAGACATTTGGTGGGAATATGTGAAGAATTTCAGAGGTATACATGAGGAGAAATTGACTTGGAATGAGTTTGAGTGGCTATTCAAGAAGAAGTACCTATTAGAGAGATACTTTGATGACAGGGCAAAGGAATTCTATGAGAAAAAAATGTGATCTATGATAGATGATGAGTACACTAGTAAGTTCTTGGAGCTACTGAGGTATGTGCCTTACCTTAAGGACATCTGACACCCAACATGCGTCAAGCACTCGAACGTGAAAGTAAACAGTTATAGGGCTAGTAACAAGGTATAACACCATGAAAACATGACCTAAGCTCTCACGTGAGATTTAAATATGAACATATAGTTAAAGGTTTTAGGAATTTATGTTGAATGTCGTTTTTTTGTGTGAGATTGATGCATTGTTGAGCTAGTATAAAGTCAATGAAGAGATTGTGTGAGTGTTTAGATGTTGTAACAAATAGACTGTAACGAATAGGTTGATAAGTAGAAGATCAAAAAATAATAAAGTGAGTTATGTTGCAAAAACATAGATGATCTTAGTTTTTGATTTGTTTGAGGAGAGAGAGTTTTGTTAGGAGCCTTTGGTAGATGCATAAGGAGTTGAATACTAGAGTTCTTAAGCAATTAAGAAGGTGGATTAAACTATATGAAGTCATGGAAAAAACATTACATATATGAATTGTTGAGGAAAAAAATGAGGAATTATCTCTAAAAAAGAAGTCATAACCGAAGCAGGTTTTAAAAGGAGCAACAAATATTTGAAGCAAGATAAATTGGACGAGAGAGAGAAAGATAGAAATAGAGAGAGAGAGAGAGAGAGAGAGAGAGAGAGAGAGAGAGAGAACTACTATGTGATATTAATGAAAGAAAGAAAATCTAAAATTAAATATTGTTGTTTGAGTGAAAATTAATTGATCACTTGTATATGAGTCTAAAATTGTATGAAAAAGGGATCTAAGTGGTAGTGTAGGTTGGTTTCCTTAAAGAGGAGATTAATGTCTCCCTTATATAGGTGGCTAAATAAATGAGGGGTATTGGTGTCTCCTATAGGTTGATGCCTTGATAAAAGTGGGGATTGGTGTCTCTAGTAGGTTCGTTCCTACAAAAAATAGGCGTTTGTCTCTACAATAGGTTGTGCATACAAATTTATATGTAATTACAGTTGGTTCTTGAAAATTCGTTTAATTAAAAGAGTTATCGTGGTTTTCTCCTGGATAGGTTTCCACATACATTGGTGTTTAAAATTTGTTTATCTTGGTTTTTGTATGTCTATGTTCATAATTAGTTAAATTGTTAAAATAGTGCTTTATAATGATTCACCACGCCCCCACCCCTGCCCCCTCCCCCGAACTCCACAATATAAACTTGATTTCCAACAATGGAACATTTATGGAAGGCTATAATGGATCTAGTCATCGAATCCTATCACACACAAGATACTATACTTTTGGATAATTTTTGATTTGGTCATTATTTATCACTAGAGGAATTTCTAGGTCAAGTATAGGCATAAGAATGAAAAATACATTAAAAAATTCAACATTGAAAGAACCATTAAAATTCAAGATGATGATGTCATCCCTAGGGATAAATATGTTCAGAGGAAAAAGAAGAAAACTACATTTTTTAATCATAATTGTGACTTATCCTCTTGTAGGTTTACTCAAATTTGAAGTATGAGAATGCATTGAATGTATAATTAGAGTTTGCATCTAATCAATACCCACCATGCATAGTTTTGAGTAGGCCCGCACAAAAAAAAAGTGAAAATGCATGGAAAAATGTGTTATTTTCGAGAAACACAAATTTTTTATATGTATTTCCAATATTTCTCAGTGTGGGTGTATGCAAAAGTACACATTGGGTAATCACTAGATGTTAGATCAAGATATGTATCCAATGAGTGATCACAGATCAAATTTGACTAAACCTAATAGGGGATAAGTTGAAAATACAGAAAAAGAAGTAGTTTTCTTTCTTTTTCTTTTAAAAATCCATAAATATTATTTTATTATTTTTACTATTATTTTATTATTTTGCTAATGGGGGCTATTTTAGACCTCAAAATCCCCCTAATGATTTGATGCAAGGAATTCTAGTCACCACCTCAAATGTTTAGATCTTTTCCATGACACATTATCAAACCAAGGAGCCCATGACCTCAATAATTGAAATTATTAACATGCATGCATCTATATGCCACCTATAGGTCATAATAGAGAAATTATAATCTCAATTGGTATTTGTAATGGAGATATTGATTGACCAAAGAATCCAATTATAGCATATAGAAGATGAATTGGGTAGACCGTGGTTTAAATTGAAAGGTTTACATCTTGCTAGACAAAAGGGATAACGACTGCCTCACGATTTCATATAATTTGCAACTCCACTAGTCTTGAGCCAATTTTATTCACCTCATGTGTTCCTCTTATTGCACCTAAATTTGGAAGCTACCCAATCGGACATAGTTGAACTTGATAAACAAATAAAGTAAAAATATGAAAATAAATAAAATAAAAACTTAAACGGGAATAGAAATAAAAGTAAAACGGTAACTAAAATATGAACCATATCTTGTATGAAACCACCCTTTCTTAAAACCATTACATAGACTTAAGCATCAAACAAACCCATACCCAATCACAATCGATAGATATAACATGTCTACATTGTAGATGATACACATGTGGAATAGTAAATAAATGAATATCGAACTTCAAAAATGCAAATGTTAAACTTGACAAAGTAGGAAGTTGAAAAGTGCATAGGTAGAAGCCAAATATTCATATTAGTTGTTTTGTCTTGGCACTATAACATATAAAACATTATATTAAGCCTTATTTCGAATAACCCCTCCCTTTATGTTAAATAACATTTGAGCTTCACACAACAATATATGTAGAGTTCTCAACTAGACACTATGTGTCCACGTTTAACTTAAATGACATTGCAAATCACAATATTTTATGAATTATATGTAGAGCCCTCATGCAGACAATATTTTTCCACCTTCAACTTAAATGAATTTGCAAATGACATTATTTTATACATAAATTTGAGGCTCTATATAATCACACAAATTTTATACACAAGTCTTACGTTGCACTCATGAAAAGGAAAGATTGTACCATCATTGCAAGACACACCATGAAAAACAAAAAATGAGCGTTTTCGTAACCAAAGTTTTACTTTCCTTCTTTTCCATTCAAATAATTAGTTTGTGTAAGGTAAAGGACCCATATAACCTAATTCTTCATTTCACAAAAAAAAGTAGGGGAAAAAGAGGATATGAACGATGGGGGAATTAATGATAACGCATATTCAATCTCATCATTGCAATATAACTCTGATAGACCGAATTCAACCTTTAGATGAAGATTCCACATTGCAAAGTAAAATAAAATATTTGAAATGCAGTTGCAGAGATATAGCCAATGTTGTATTTTTTACTTCACCGATGGGTAGGTATCATGAATAGGTGGATTAATTGACAAGCTTATAAAATGATGTGCCCTTTGTATTTCATGTAGTTAGTGTGTAGGTGGTGTGGTGTTGCATGGTTGAGTGTCCTCTAGAGATACAATTGATGGTGAGGGCTTTTAGATTCCCCTTGTTGGGCAAGGAGGAATGTTGGATCATCCACTACATAGTGCAGGGCATTAAATTTGTAATCATGTTCGGATTTTGGCACAAATCCGAAGGGTCATGTTTTAGTAAGAAGATACCCTTCTACATGTTTGGCTATTTTAATCTTGGCCCATCTGTGTGTCTTGTATTTTAGTCCTTCCATTTCCAGGTTGTATTGCGGCATTTGAATGGTGATTTGGGTGATAACGACGTAGTTTCTGATCTTTTGTTCCTATTCTTATACTTATTTTAGTGTATGGTACTCGAGTCTTTGGATCTTTGTTCTTTGTCTTGTACATTCACAATACACTTTTGAGGTCGGAATTCAAATTGGCAATCATCTTTTTAGAGCTTCCTTCCCCAAATAATCAATTTCAATACATCTTTAGCCTTTTGTGGTTTATTGCTCATGTCAATGCGTGGAGCACATGTTTCTTTCTTGAGGTTTCTCTGTATGCCTTTCCATCTACAACATTGTTGGATTCGTCCTGGCAATTGTCTATTTCTATCACTATTAGTTAACAAGTGGCATATGTTAGTGCTTATGTTCTTCATTGCACTCATGTAGTTATTGTCAATGTTTGTTTTTCTTGATCTGTGTTCTTGTTGTATACATGGTATATTTGGAATCCTTATAAGAAACATGACCTAGTTCTCTAATTTAAGACAAGCGAAAGCTTATGATATAACGTTGTGTTAGACACTGAGACATCATAATGTAATATTTTTGATATAATAATATAATTATCGACATTTAAAAAAAATACATTTTTACTAGCATCATAAAAAAAGATTTTTTTAAGTCGCCGCTACTTTATTTCTGTACCAAGAATAACCAAATTATACTTTTTCCAGGTTTAGACCTCCCCTTTCTCTAAATGATCTCATAGATCTGCTTTTATTCAATTCTTAGGATGATTTTCTCTCCCCAAAGCTGTCTACAATGCAAAGAAATCAAGCCCTCATCTAATCTTTTTAGGAAAATTTATGAACAGCAATCATAGTGGGCCTCTTTGTTAAGTTATTGGGGGTACATTCAAAGTATGGAGACGGTGAAATGGTGGTTTAGAGAGTCGAGTCAAGTGCTGCCAAAAATAATTTCTATGGAGTTTGGAGGAAGTGTAGGCATCCAAAACATTTCAAATTTTAAATGTAATCAGCCTTACGTGGTTGGTTGATGAGTGCAGGGAGGCAGTGCGTTGTGGTTGTGCCAAACTTACGGCCCTACTTTGGAATTACAATGTGACGTGAACAAATTTACTTTTTATATCATAAAATACCACAAGCACGCGAGCACCACTTGGAGCAAAGACTTATGCAACTAATTCTCCTTTTGCTCCTCGGTGTTTTAGGAAGACTTCGACAACTGGGATGGTCTCAGTGCTGTTGTGGGGTTCAAAACTTTTCCATTTATTTAATGGAACATGTTTACTCAAAGTCTAACGTTACGAAGTTCTGATAATCTTTTGAAAATATATCTTTTTGGACTTTCAGTGATATTTCGTGCTTTTAATATTGTAGTTTTGTTTTTTTAATAGTCCTCGAACCTTAATTAATAGTTATAATTTCATAATTTACTATATATAAATTTGTTATGTATAAGGTTTAGTTTGTTATATTATTAGTTTAAATTTTATTGAGAAAGGTTGAAGATGAAAGTCAAAGTATCGAATTAAATTTTCAAAAAATTCCAAATTTGATAAAGCCTCGCACAGTACATCAAATTGTGAATGGATAGATAATTTAAAATTAATTGTGAATATGGAATATACTGAAATGAGTGTCACGATAATTTTAAAAAATAACGAATTTTTGTTTATATTTTAAAAAAATTCTTTAAATTAATTTATGCAAATTGTTTGAAATATTTATTTTTTCATAAAATGTGAGGTTGTTTTTTGGAAATTTATGAGTATTTATTATTATTTAAAAATAATATTAAATTTAAAGCAATTAAATATTGAAAACATAATTTTGAGTGAAATTTTCATCTTTTGTTATTTAAAATCTATTTTTGATTTTAATGAATAGATTCAACACTCTAAAAAGTTCATTAGTCACTCAAAATTTACACATCAAACAATTTCAACTTATGATTTAAAAAAATATCTATTACATTTTGGGTAAAATTGATCACAAAATGTGTTCAATCTATTAGTTAACCTATGTATATAAAAAATTATAAAAATTCAAAAATAATATGTATAAAAATAATATTTTATAAATTCATAATTTTTCAATTCAAATATAATAAAATTATTAGCCTAATTCATTTATATATAGTTGTATTTATTTATATAAAAGAAACCTCTTTTTAATTTAATAAGGATATTATTTTTTTTTATGAGAAGATGGCTTTTGTTAAGAGCTATATCCTTGGACAGGAGTCATTCTCAGGCATGAGAAAAAGGTCATCTAAAGGTACTTCCTTATCTTAGATTTAAGAAACATGTTTCAACTTTGTGAAAGTGATGTAGGAGCATCTAGCTAACAGGTCAAGACAAAAGGAAGGGTTGTTTGGTCTCTGAAGAGGACAGAGGAGTAATTTGTTGAGTGGATAATGTGGTTGTTTTTCTTTTACTTTTATTTGATTATGTTGTCTAATTCAATAAACAAACAGTAAATAGGAAGGTCAAGAATTAGAATTAATTAGGATAAATGTTTTAAGCAACTAATTTTACTTTCATAATAATGTTGTAAGACAATAATAGTTTTGTAAGTAAATATATGTAACTAATCATATGTAACCAACAACGGTTGAAAAAAACCAAAATAGTTCCTGACAATCATTTTAAAAGAGTAACAGAACACAATGGAAGGGTTCGACTTTTTGTGAAGTGAATAAAGAAATATAATTTCTATGCACACAGGCATTCCTCTCCAGCATCCTATAGCCATATAAATTATTTATATGACATTACATTGATTTCCATGTACAGTTAAATTCTGTTTATATTCTATCTTACAGACATGTGGTCATACAAGTGATTCTAATTACATTGGTCCCAGCAAGCAAACGAAACCAAACAGGTTGCGAAATTAACTCAAGGACGTGGTGCCAAAGCAAATCATACAGTTTCTGAAACAACATACATGTGAACGTCGAAGAGCCAGAAAAAGTTAAATACCAAACAAGTAACAAGGTGCAAGAATTACCAGGTATGCCAAAAGAACAAACATTCACAGTTTCATTTATAAATAAGTTTGAGAGGAAAAACATTTTTTTTTTTCATTCATATATATTGTTCAACAACACCCTATTCGACAATGATACAATCCATACCAGAATTTATGACAAATTTGGAACAAGATACAGTGCGGGTTTAGAAACCCTCGGCCTATCTACAGCCACCAAATAGAACAAAAAAAATGACTGTGTAAACCTATAGCCGAGACTGCATATAAACCAACTATTGAAACAAGGATTTTAATAAACCCAACATAAGGCGCTAAACGTAGATAGAAAAAGAATAGAGAACGACACTACCTGTGTCTAGCCAGAGCTACGAACTGCCAGGTATCAAATCCCTTTGAGTTGTCATACTTGCAACAACAACCATTCAACAAAATATGTAAGAATCAGACAACAAAGAAAAGTGAGGGTTTACAGAATAACAAAACCGACTTCAAAACTTACCTGACAGAGGCGAGTTGTGGCCATAGGAGTTCCATAAGGTTACCCTACTCGCAAGGAGCAAAAACATTAGCCGACTGAGGGAAAAGGAGTAAACACTGACATCATGGAACCAGAAGAGCTTACCTTGTAAATGTTGAAGGAGCCAAAGAAAGTTGCAACCCAATTCTGGTCGGACCCCAGAAAGGATGACTAGAAACCAGAAGATTGTTACCTGGAATAGTTCCAACTAGAAGAAGAACACAATGACCATGAAAATCACAGACATTGACATTGTATGCTAAAAAATGTATAGAGACGTTAACAACGAACCACAAACACACAACAAACTACCAGGAGAAGTGCAGACCAAGTAGAGATTGGACCTACAGTGTTGAAAGAGCTCATATCGGATGAAGGAAAGAGATTTTCAGGTTGAAACCCTGAACCAGAGCACAAAACAGGAAAACCTCGCACAGAAACTGCCACGGTCTACCAAGAACGCAAAGCTCACAAAACTAAAAGAATGTTCATGAAAAATGACTCAGGCTAGGGTTTGATCGTCCATACCAAGGCAGGCTCGAGAATCCCGAGAGAGGACACTTGTCCAACAACTGAAGCCAAAAGTACCAATCACAAGTGCGATTTCCAAGGACCAAATCCACATCATTACAATCAACCGCCGGTGAATCAACCTTACACCAAATCTGTTGATCATCATTAATTTTCGCTTTATTCCTGCATTGGTAACTGTGTGAGGTGTCATAAGTTGGGCTGGACTCATCAAGTGGTATCAAAGCAAGAAGTTGAAAGAATTAGGATATGGAGGTTGGAAGACGAGGACGTGGAAGAGGTGTGCGTAGAGCAGCAGACGAGGGTCTGAGGGAAGAAATAAGGATCCTTACTGCTCACTTAGAGGCAGTGGAGGCAGGAAGGAGAAGAGACCCAAAACTTGGAGATGCTAGCGAGGAGGAGGTAGTAGCTACTACAGATCGATTAGATGAAGAAACCTAAGAGATAAAATTGTTGAGGTCAATGATGCTAGCCAACAGTAAGCCCAAACTGGAAATTCCTAACTATGATGGCAGTCTGTCTGCCAAAGTCTTGTTGGACTAGATAAGTGAGTTGGATAAGTATTTCGAGAACGAAGAGATCAGTGAGGACAAAAGAGTCAGGTTTGCTGCAACCAAATTGAAGGGACACGCCACCTTGTGGTGGGATAGTGTCCAAGTAGATAGAAGCAGAATGAATAAGCTATCGATAAGGTAGTAGCCAAGGATGGTGGAAAAGCTGAAAGGAAAATTTATGCCTAAGGATTATTATGTTGTGCTTTAGCGACAGGTACAGAACTTAAGACAGAAAGGCATGACAGTAAAATAATACACGGAAGAATTCTACCGTGTGAACTTGAGGGCTGGTTATACCGATGATACTCCAGAGAAGAAAGAAAGATACGTAAACGGTTTGAGGCTGGAAATACTGGATGAAATCAGTATTCTTTCCATGCATAATATAGAGGAAGCCTATCAAAGTGTTGTAAAGGGTGAAGAAAAGATTAATAGAAAATAGAATAATAGGAGAGGATAGGGAAATGGTAGAGGATGAGGCCAGTCCTATGGTAGAGGGAGAACTGCCAGTAACAGTGAAGAAGGCAGTAGCTCCAGGTCTTTGGGAACATCAGAGAAAGGAGATAGCATTAGAGGAGGTCAGCCATATCACCAAGGAAGAGGGAATGGCCGAGGAAGAGGAGCTAATTTCCAGTGCTACAGGTGCCATAAGTGGGGGCACAGATCCTTCGAATGCCCAAAAGTAGAGCAAGTTGGCCAAAGGGGAACATTTGTTGCACAACCTGAGGAAGCTGAGGCACCGCCCCAGGAAGCAGAAAATGTGGTAGAAATGGGGGAGGCCTTGGTTCTAAACAAAGTACTATTGAAGCCACCCAAGGAAACTGTCGAGCAAACCCAACGGAAGGTATTGTTCCAAATAGTTTGAAAATCACACGGAAAGTGTTGCAAATTGATCATTGATAGTGGCAGTACAGATAATTTAGTTGCCACCGAGATGGTGGAGAAGATGCGATTGAGGCGACTTAAGCACTCCACACCTTACAAGTTGTCATGGTTACAGAAAGGCCACCAGCTATTGGTTGATGAAAAATGTGAGGTTGAATTTCACATTGGCAGATACAAGGACAAGGTTTTCTGTGATATCATGCTAATGGACGTGTGTCACATATTGCTGGGGAGACCATGGCAGTATGATCAGAAGGTGGTACATGATGGGAAGACGAATTGCTACAAGTTTGTTAAAGATGGAGTCAAGCATATGCTTGTACCCATCAAAGAAGAGGATACAACAAAAGCAAGTGGGACAAAAGCATTGTTAGTAGGTGGAAAACAACTTACTAAATAGATTGACAAGAACAAAGTGAATTATGTTATCGTAAGGAGGACTAAGACTGTGTTGTTGCACACGAAAATGTCTGAATTGCCTGCAGAGATTCAGGAGATGTTACAGGAATTCAAGGACATTGTAGTTGATGATTTATCGAACAAGTTGCCTCCCAAGAAGAGCATCAGTCATCATATAGATTTCATACCCAGAGCAAGCCTACAAAATAAAGCAGCATATCGGATGAGCCCGAAATATAATGAAGAGATTAGGAAACAGGTGCAAGAGTTGCTAGACAAAGGGCTGATCAGAGAAAGCTTGAGCCCTTGTGCGGTACCAACAGTTCTCGCACCTAAGAAGGGAGGAGAATGGTGGATGTGTACAGACTCACGGGCTATCAATAAAATCACTATTCAATACAGGTTTCCGTTAACAAGGATGGACGATATGATGGACTGTCTAAGTGGGGCAACTTATTTCACGAATATTGATCTGAAGAGTGGCTATCATCAGATCAGGATCAGAGAAGGAGATGAGTGGAAGACAACCTTCAAGACTAATGAAGGGCTATACGAGTGGCTGGTCATGCCGTTCGGTTTGAGTAGCACTCCTAGTACTTTTATGAGTTTGATGAATGAACTGTTGAAAGAGTTCATTGGTAAGTTTGTGATAGTATATCTTGATGACATCTTGATTTTCAGCAAAACGAAAGAAGAGCACCTTCAACATGATCGAAGAGTGCTAGAGAAATTACAACAGAATAAACTGCTGATAAACTTGAAGAAATGTACTTTCCTACAGAAAGAACTAGTTTACTTGGGCTTTGTAATTGCAGAAAATGAATTGAATATGGATCTAAAAAAGATCGCAGTAATCGTTAATTGGCTGTCACCAAAGAGCTTATTTGAGGTACGTAGCTTTCATGGGTTGGCGAGTTCTTATCGCAAGTCCATAAGAATTTTTAGCGAAATGTGCGCGCCTATGATCAACACCATCAAAAAGGCCAGTCAACCATTTTGTTGGACCGAGGCAACAGAGAACAGATTTCAGCTCTTGAAGCAGAAGATCACAGAGAGGTCAATTCTAAGGCTACCAGATTTTAATAAGCTTTTCCAAGTTCAATGCGATGAAAGTGGGACAACCATTGGCGCTGTGCTCAGTCAGGAAGATAAACATGTTGCATTTTTTAGTGAGAAATTGAACGAGAGCAGGTAGAAATATTCCTCATATGACAAGGAATTTTATGCCATCGTCAAAGCTTTAAAGCATTGGAGACACTACGTGTTGGGAAATGAGTTTGTGTTATTTTCAGATAATTCAGTGCTACAATATGTAATGCAACAACATAAATTGAACCATAAGCATGCCAAATGGGTGGAATATCTGCAGAGTTTCACATTTGTGCTGAAACACATCAGTGGGAAAGCCAATAAGGTGGCGGATGCATTGAGCAGAAGAGCCTTGCTCCTACAAGAAAGTACAATACCGGTATTGGGATTCGAGCACTTGAAATATTTGTACCAAACCGACACAGACTTCAAAGAGGCCTTTGAAGCCTGTCAAAATCTCGTGCTGAGGAATACAAGTCCATGGTTGGACTATAACTTGCAGGAGGGATTACTGTTAAAAGGAGGACAATTGTGTATCCCAGATTGTTTGATGAGAGAAAATATTATACGGGAAAAGCATAGCGGGGATCTAGCCAGTGATTTTGGCATAGACAAAACTTTGGAGCAGCTCGGACACTTCTATTACTAGCCAAGAATGCACAGGCATGTACAATGGTATGTGAATAGGTGTAAAGTTTGCCAACTAGCAAAGGGACATAGTCAAAATACTGGACTTTACACACCACTACCCGTTCCAAGTAGAACATTGGACTTAGACAACATTCATTTTGTCTTAGGACTACCTAGAACACGGCGAGGATATGATTCAGTGATGGTGGTGGTAGATAGGTTTTCAAAAATGGTGCATTTCATCCCTTGTCGAAAAACTAGTGATGCCACTCACGTAGCTCACCTATTTTTCACAGTGATTGTTAGATTACACAGCCTACTGAGATCTATTTTTTCTGACAGGGATGTAAAATTCACGGGACACTTTTGGTGCACCCTGTGGAAGAAGTTGGAGACATAGTTGAACTTCAGTTCTGCATATCATCTGTAGAATAATGGGCAAACAAAAGTGGTGAACAAGAGTTTGAGAAATTTGTTACGAAGCTTGACTAGGGAAAATTCACGGTTATGGGATCGTGAACTCGCTCAGGCAGAATTCTCTTATAATGATTTTCCAAACTGTAGCACCGGATAGAGCCCATTTCAAATCATGTATGGCATGCATCCTCGGGGAATACATGAACTATGGGATTTTGGAAAATTGGAGTAGAGAAGTGCTGACGAGGAATATTTTGCTGAAGCGATCAGTGAACTACACGAATAGGTGAAACTAAAGTTGCAGGATAGCATGCAGAAATGTAAACAATAGGCAGATTTAAAGCAGCGAGAAGTCCAATTTAACATAGGTGATAAATTCCTTGCACACTTACACAAAGAACAGTTTCCTAAGGGTGCATATAACAAGCTAAAATTAAAAAAGATTGGTCCCTGTAAAATTTTGCGTAAGTTCTCAGCCAACGCTTATGAAATACAACTACCACCTAATATAGGCATATCACCTATTTTCAATGTGGTAGACTTGTTCCCATATACTACCAACTTAGAGGAAAATAGTGTGGTACGGCCAGAACGAGACACCCAAGTTGGATACAGTTCTTGGATGAGGCACATGCCTTCGGTTCAGCCCCATGAGATCGAGAAGATTCTCGACACACATGTAACCAAGAAGACTCGCACGAAAGATTATCTACGATACCTTGTCAAGTGGAAGAACCGTCCATTTGAGGAAAATTCGTGGCTTGACACGGTGCAAATACAAGAGGTTGGATATTCTGTGGAGGAGCTCATGGAACAAAGCCGTGACTTTTTTTCTTACCCCGAGAGCCTGATGCAGGAGCATCTAGCTAATAGGTCAAGACAAAAGGAAGGGTTGTTTGGTCTTTGAAGAGGACAAAGGAGTAATTTGCTAAGTGGATAATGTGGTTGTTTTTCTTTTACCTTTATTTGATTATGTTGTCTAATTTAATAAACGAGCAGTAAATAGGAAGGTCAAGAATTAGAATTAATTAGGATAAATGTTCTAAGAAACTACTTCTACTTTCGTAATAATGTTGTAAGACAATAATAGTTCTGTAAGTAAACATATGTAACTAATAAGATGTAACCAAAAACGGTTGAAAAAAACCAAAACAGTTCCTGACAATCATTTTAAAAGAGGAACAGAAAACAATGGAAGGGTTCGACTTTTTGTGAAGTGAATAAAGAAATATAATTTCTATGCACACACACATTCCTCTCTAGCGTCCTATAGTCATATAAATTATTTATATGACATTACATTGATTTCCATGTATAGTTAAATTCTATTTATATTCTATCTTACAGGCATGTGGTCATACAAGTGATTCGAATTACATTGGTCCCATCAAGTGAACAAAACCAAACAAGTTGAAAAAATAACTCAAGGACGTGGTGCCAAAGCAAATCATACAATTCACGAAACAACTTACATGTTAACGTCAAAGAGCCAGAACAAGTCGAATACCAACAAGTAACAAGGTGCAAGTATTACCAGGTATGCCCAGAGAACAAACATTCACAGTTTCATTTATAAAATAAGTCTGAGAGGAAAAACAAAATTTTTGTTCATTCATATATATTGTTCAACAACACCCTGTTCGACAATTATACAATCCATACCAGAATTTATGACAAATTTGGAACAAGATACAGTGTGGGTTTAGAAACCCTCAGCCTATCTATAGCCACCAAATAGAACAAAAAAAATGATTGTGTAAACCTACAGTCGAGACTGCATATATTTGATTGCTCAACCAACTATTGAAACAGGGATTTTAATAAGCCCAACCTAAGGCATTAAATGTAGACAAAAAAAGAACAGAGAACGACACTACCCGTGTCTAGCTAGAGCTAGAAACTGCCAGGTATCGAAACCCTTCGAGTTGTCATACCTGCAAAAACAACCATTCAACAAAATATGTAAGAATCAGACAACAAAGAAAAGCAAGGGTTTACAGAATAAAAAAACCAACTTAAGAACTTACCTGATAGAGGCGAGCTGCAACCATAACTGTTCCATAAGGTTACCCTGCTCGCAAGGAGCAAAGACATTAGCCGATTGAGGGAAAAGGAGTAAACACTAATAGCATGGAACCAGAAGAGCTTACATTGTAAATGTTGAAGGAGCTGAAGAAAGTTGCAACCGCATTCTACTCGGACCTGAGAAAGGACGAGTAGAAACGAGAAGATTGTTACTTGGAAAAGTTCCAACTAGAAGAAGAACACAACGACCATGAAAACCACAGGCATTGACACCGTATACTAAAAAAAGTACAAAGACGTTAACATTGAACCACAAACACACAAAAAACTACTAGAATAAGTGCATACCAAGTAGAGATTGAACCTACAGTGTTGACAGAGCTCATATCGGACAAAGGAAAGAGATTTTCAGGTTAAAGCCCTGAACCAAAGCACGAAACAACAAAACCTCACAAAGAAACCGCCACAATCTACCAAGAATGCAGAGCTCACAAAAATCAAAGAATTTTCACGAAAAATGACTCAGGCTAGGGTTTGATCGTCCATACTAAGGCAGGCTCGAGAATCCCAAGAGAGGACACTTGTCCAACAACTAAAGCCAAAAGTACCAATCACAAGTGCAAGTTCCAAGGACCGAATCCACATCATTACAATCAACCACCGGTGAATCAACCTTACAGCAAATCTATTGATCATCATTAATTTTTGCTTTATTCTCACATTGATAACTGTGTGAGGTGTCATAAGGTGGGCTAGACTCATCAGAAATTTATTTGAAATTGAAAGTGGTTGAAATCATTAACAACTAAGGTATTTTTCCTTAGTTTCCCTAGATTGAGAAGGGTCTTTCATTTAGGACCAAATTCCTTTTAGGGTTGTTAGAATTTTAGAAAATTATTCTTATCAAACTTAAATAATTTTTTATTTTTTATTTTTTTATTTTTTGTGGTTGTAACTTTCACTCAATCCCTCTCTTCTTTGATGGATTTCACCACTCCTTTCCGTACTTAACTCGCTTGGAAAGTACCTGCACACAAGCAGAAATAGAAACCCATCAAAGAATACGACGATCTATTAACTAAACATATCATAGAATCAAGAATACGATATACATCATATAAACACATGAATGGAAAAAGATTAGAATTCTTTATTAATAGAAGGAAAGATTACGACCCATGTAGATGCATGCTTGATTCAGTGTCAACCTTCCAGCTTCAAACCCTTCTCTCCTCATGAAGCAACATTTCAAAATCATTACAATACTCTTACTAATCTCATTCAAACAACATTTTCTTAGCTCAAGAAATTCCGACCTAGACCAGCCTTCGAATGCTTGGTCAATTTATAGCTAAATGGAGAAGGTTAAACCATTAATGGCCCTCATGAATGCTTTTTCAAAATTGGGAAGTGGTTCCATGGAGGAAGGGATAATGGATTAAGGTTCATTCATCCTCTTCCTCATCCAAAAGCGAGCTCCATCCATCTGAAAACTTCCAGAAGATCCATTGGATGAGGAATCCAATGGATTCATTTCAAGAATTCGATGAATCTCACTCAATGTAGGTGAAACAAAGGCTAGGCGCGATGCATAACACCCAGACAGTGTAGTTCCTGCAATGCATTGCATCTTGATAGAAGGCTCCCTACGCTTTTTTCCTTAGGAAAACGTTTAGGATGAATGGTGACATAAAATTCTTCTGAGGAAAGCATGATGTAGGTTAACTTCATTAGGGAATGAAAAAAATGGAATTAGGGGTTGATGGACCCTAATAACACGGATCTAGAAGTTAGGGTTAATGTGCCCAAATTGACTTGTAATAGTTGCCCCCTAAAGCATGAAGTCGAAAATAAACATGTCGAGTGAGATGCTTTACCACTTGGAGAAAAGGTTTCGAGGTGGAAGGTGACCTGCATCAGTTACAATACAAATATCACGATACTTTGATTTTTCTCACAAACTAGCTGAGGGAAGGCATACTCGTACTCAGCTTATAAAATTTCATTACATGTACAAATATAGGTGTCTGCAGCTATAGACCCATGAATGGATGACCATGAATGTAAGGCCTTTGTACATTTGATATAGTACTCCTGAAAAATTTATCGTAGCTTGGATGCATGAGACTAGGTCTGGGGTGTTCAATCTCGTCCAATATTTCACTCAATGTACAAGTCTAACCATGTGAATAGATGATCTGAGGTCGAACATGGAGAGACATCGTCTAATTACTAGCCAATGATTTAAGCCATTCATAGACACGAGAGGAATCATTGATAATGGTAATGATCCTCAAGGTACTATAGTACATTTTGCAAGGTGTCAATAAATGATTTGATGTCGAACACCATAGGAAGTCTATTGGTCAAAGGCCAGTGATGTCAACCTATCGCTGGAAGCGAGAAACCTGCCATTGATGTATGCAAGCTTCAAGGAACTAAAGGGGTGTTTCTAAGTCAACTTCTTGGATGATGTGTTGATGTCGACAAGAAGTGACTCGTTGTAAGAGGGCCTTGATGTATCCCACATCAATGACATGAAACAAGGTAAATGATTTTGGAGATGAATATTGACTGAAGACACAAGGTTCAGGAATGGCGAGCATGAAAATGAAGGTGTATTGTATTGTAAAGGATGAAGTTTTGAACTAAATGACTTCTCTTGAACATATCAGCGACACTAAAGTGAATTGGTAGAAATTACCCAAAACAATGTGATGGATGGTTTGATATACCAATGGTATGATAACCATCACACTGAATGACCCAACCCACATAGTCACGGTGATGAGGTGAAATTGTCGTGCTCAAGAGAAACCTGCTACCATAAAGTGATCCCAGCTTTTTCCATTTTCCCTAGTCATTTCTGACCAGTATCTCCTTATTTTTTATCAAGATTGAGGAGGATAACATATGCTTGTTGTATAATTTTACCCTTTGGGTGAATCCATCGGTATTTGATGTTTTAACGAGTCTAGCGAAAGTGAAACTCAGTCTTGTCTAGATGGACAAGTTTGTCGCTCTTTAATGTTTTTAACGAGTTTAACGACAAAGATAACTCAGTCTTTTTCATATTTGGAGAGTCTAAAAAGGGACTAAAAGGAAACTACAAAAGATATGTTTCATAAAATAGTCTCTCAAGTCCGAAAAAGTGTAAAATAATATAGGAGAGATATCATTTCCAATCCTTTAACGAGCTGGAAGAGACAAGTGCTCGACAATATTTTCATATTTAGAGAGTCTGAAAAGAGCTTAAAGAGGACTCCGATTTGAGGAACGAGTGGTATCTAGGGTAGAAACCGGTTCCGATGATGTTGGAACTTCTTAAAACATGTTGATTTATGTGCAGAGGTTGGCCAATAAGACCACTCATTGCAACTTTTTCTCAAAAAAGGTAAAACAACCAAGTGAAAGTGTATGATCGGTCAAAGGGATGGTGGCAATGGGATAAAAACAACCAAGGCTCATTTGACGAAAAAGGTTGATAGAATGGCAATCACGAGGGTTAAAAATGAAAATGGGTTCATTTTTACACAAGCTTGAACAATAGGGAACTATGCTTGGATTCAGTTCCATGTTTACACAAGCTTGAAATGAAAAACCATGCTTGGATTCAGTTTCATTTTTACACAAGCTTAAAATGAAAAACTATGCTTGGATTCAGTTTACATGCCTCCAACATGATGAAAGGGAAAATCTCCTGTAATCAGATGGAAGTCACTACAGTGAAGCAGGACAATTATCGAACACTTTTTTGGATTTGTCTAGATATACAAAGGTGAATCGCGTGATTCCCTTCACATAACCTACAGGGAAACTTAACTTTACCACTAGGTGCATGCCCCCCAAGCTTCATTACATTCACCTTAGTAGACTACTCATCGCTATCAAGTGGATGGAATGAAGGTTCTTTTACGAGATCAAGTGAAAGACTCGACTGGGATTTTACGAGATCTACTCAAAGACTCGACTTAGAACTTTGCTCTAGGGGACCTTGTTTCATTGTTTAATGAGCTTGACACGACAAAAGGAACCCTGCTCAGATTCCTTGTTTCATTTTTTAATGAGCTTGACACAAGACAAGGAACTAGGCTTATGGACCTGTTTCATTTTTTAACGAGGTTGACATAGTAAAAGAACTATCCTCATATCCTTGGTTTCATTTTTTAACGAGGTGAACACAAGACAGGGAACTATGCTCATTGGAATGTTTCAATTTTTTAACGAGGTTGACACAGTAAAAGAATTTTCCTCATGGACCTGTTTCATTTTTTAACGTTGTTGACACAGTAAAAGAACTATCCTCATATTCCTTGTTTCTTTTTTTAGTGAGGTTGACACAAGACAACGAACTATCCTCAGTTTCCTTGGTTTCATTTCTTAAAGAGGTTGACAGAAGACAACGAACTATCCTCGGAAGCTATTTCATTTTTTAACGAGGTTGAAATAGTAAAAGAACTATCCTCAGATACCCTGTCACAACTCATAAGTGATCATGAAGGAGAGATCCGGTTCCAATGCCCCTAGTACATGATGTACAACATCACTGAATTGATCGTTAGTTGATGTAGGTATGGAACAAGTTTCCACACAATTAACCCATGGTGGGGATTATACCATTGGTACAAAAGGACCACTTACATAAGATGGTTAACTAGGAGCCATATTTGGATCAAGAAATGAAAGCTGGTCAATGGTGACAATTTTTCCTTGATGTGGGAAACAAATCACTCGAAAGAGTGTTGAAAAAATAGCTCCCATGTCATAAACATAATCTCGCCCAAGAGGTAAATATTAATATAAAGGTCCTAGGACTACCATCACATTCAGATAAACAATTTTTCCTCCCAAAGTAATGGGTAACCGAGGGAGGATCCCTAATGGTCGACTCGTTCCTCTGTTACAAGCCAACAGATTTTGTGTAACATTCACAAGCAGTGGCGAACCAATCACTTGCCAAGAAAATGAGGAAATGGTGCTTAGTAATGCACCTTCATCTATAATAGTGTCTGATATAATCATATTACAAACTTGTACTATGATCTGGAAAGGCACATAAGAAGAAAGGCGGATTCCTGCTAGTCGATTCCAATCAAAGGAAGTGACTAAACTACTTGGAGGGGGTACCATAGAAATGGAAGAATCAACCCCTTGAGTTACGAAAACTAGAGGATTTTCCTCCTGTCTTGATGGAATAGGCAGATTGCCCCAAGCTGATTAGAATCTGAATAAATAAAAAGAACATGAGTGGTATCATTTTCACTCTCTTCGGGAAAGGTATTATTTACTGAAGGTGTAATTGGGTCAACTATTACCTCGACCTGTTGACTTGGGTTAGGTATATACTCAAAGGATTCACTTTCAGAGAGAGTGGGTTTGATCGACGATTGACTTGAGTCAGTCAATTCATCAACTAGTGAGGGATTTACTGAGAGTTTCCTATAACCAGATGGAAGTCACTGTAGTGAAGTAGGATGGTTATCCAACACTTTTTTGGCTTCTTCTAGATAGGGACAAAGGTGAAATGGATGACTCCCTTTACATAACCTACATGGAAACTTAACTTTTCCCTTCTTTCCATGATCTTTATTACCACTAGTTGATGGTGTATCACTAACATGATCTCTAGAAGTTGATGACACAGAATGATGTGAATGGAACAATGTAAACTTTGAAACGGGAACTATAAACTCAAAACAAGAACTCTGCCCAAAAAACCCCTAAAAAACATGAAAAACAGTGCTAAAAACTGAAAAGTGTGTATACTAGAATGATGGTTTTTTTTAAGGTCAATTTTGAAAATGTTTTAAAAATGGAAATGAGAATGAATTTTTTGTGGAAAAATTGTGCAAAAAACAACCTAAAAATGAAAAGTGCTAATAATGGAACAATGAATTTTTTTTTAGGGCCAATTTCCAACATTTTAAAAAAATGTCAGTAAAACCGAAATTTTATCTGCAAAAATTGTGCAAAAAACACCCTCAAAACCAAAAGTGTTGATGTTGGAAAAACACTTTCTTTTGGCTAAATTTTCAACATTTTAAAATAATGGTGTAAAAGATTTTGTTATGACTCATAGAAACATTAAAATTTCAAAAAGATAAGAAAACATAAAATTAGAAAT
>APFE030658493.1:41869-52305 GCA_000404065.3 Pinus taeda
TTTTTTTTTTATTGGTAGTTTTTTGTTAATGCTTTTTAAAATTTTTCTGTTTTTAGTTACTTAATTTTATAGTTTTTAAAAAAAAATTGTTTTCTTTGCCAATTTTTTTTATGGTTCACACATACACAGATATATATACACTTTATGTTTTTTTTAATATATTTTTACATTTGCTTCTTTTTTTGTTATAAAAAATTTAAAGTGTGAAATTTTGTTAAATTTAGAAAATAATTATTTACATTTCATACCTTAGAAAATTTAAAGTCAAAATCACCACTTTTTAAAATCAGCATGCAAATTACTAACATTCTAAAACGTAATGTACATAACAAAATTTAAAGTACCAAAGACTATACTCTAAAAAAAAATGTGTGTTTTTCATTTCCCCTTTTCAAAATCGGGTCACTCTTTTGCTATCTCTATGAAATGGGTAACAGTATCAGTTCCCGTTTCAAAGTTTACATTGTTATGGGAAGACCATTCTTCTAAGATCCTAGGAATATCATGACAATTTCAAAAAAGGTGGTCTCCCACACAAAGTTTGCATGGATATCGAACTTTGTGAGACTTGACGGATGGTTTCTCATCTAATGTTGCATTCAAAGCAATGGTTTCTTACTTTTCCCTCTGCTGAACTTGCTTCTTCTTCTTCTTCTTCCCTTTCTTCTTATTCCCTTTCTTCTTCTTCTTAGCCACCTAGTTACTAGTACCAATACTTTCACTAGGCGAAGAGGAAGAAGGGGAGGAAGAAATCACCGAGGGAGAAGGCAAAGGGTTTACCTTCAGATCAACTGGAGGTTTATTTTGTCCAATTGGAGGTGTACTTGATTGCAGATAAATCATGATGTTTTGAATAAAGGAGGTTGAAAACAACCATACTGGCAAGCCAATGGTAAATCGCGGAAGGGACAATGTAGTCATATATGGAGCACCAATATTTCCAAATGGAGGAAAAGGACTAGGATTCCCATCAAAAGGAATTCCTTGATTGGTGGACTCTAGATTTGTCGCCATATGTTTCAACCTCAGATCATCTGAAAAACAAGCGTGGAGGATGTTATCTGCGGTCAATTAATTTTTACAACACTGGAACAAAACTTTTCTTTTTCATTTTTAAAGAGTGAAGAAAAAGCAAAAGATGATTCTAGTCGCTTTCAACGTTTAATGAACCCGAAAGGACAATTGCTCAGATGATCTTTTTACTTTTAAAAAGTCGAAAAGGAACAAAAGTGACTGCTTTGGAGATTCTAGACAAGAGGGTTTACCAAACAAATCGCAAAACTGCAATATACACCTCGGTGATAAATGAAAGAGAAATTACCAAGGATTTAACGTATGGAAGTCAATCTTCTTGAATGTTGTGTTCAATGCATTATGATCGGTAAGGAGGCAGATTCGGCTTCCTAGGGATAAAGGATTTCAACCTATTGAGGTGTCCCACTATATACTCGCAGGTACAAGGAGCACAAGTCCGTACTAGCACTTATCAAATAAGAGACAAGGAATCACCCAAAATTAGTGAAAATGACAGCCACTAGGTTTAAAGACGTTGGAAAACATCTCTAGCCTAGACCTCTAGATGTTTTTCGCTAAGTTCCAATGCATTATTAGATTAATTGATGTAAATTTTAGGTTGATATTGCTTAAAATTTGCTTTTCAAGATTCACCATGTGATGTATTTCGAAATTCCTAAGAATGAAACTATAATGAGAAGCACTCTTTCCATTTAATTTCGGCAATGAAAATCTTAGGTATGAGGGATAGAGGATACAAGTACTTTTTGAACAAGCAACAAAGAGCACAAACTGGATGCAAATCGCTAAACCATTCCCTTCAAACATTCACAAACTTTAATATGCACAATGCATGTTCTTATTTTTAGTTTCTCTTAATGTGAATGATGCAATAAGAAAAACTAATGCACAAACGATTCATAACTCTTTTCATAAAAAATGACAATTTGTGACAATTTGTTCTAAAAGGGAAAGGAAGACTGTACGAAACTTTCTATTTTAAAGAAATGAAGATTTTCGACACTTTAAATGAAAATACAAATCAAATGTAGAAATAGATCAATCAATTATTTATGAAGGAAGACTTTGCGACACTTCATCTTTTCGAAGAAAATAACAATTTTATGACACTTTTATATCGACAAAATAATCGAACAACTATATTCTAACTTCCACTATAGACTAATAATGACAAAGAAAACATTAAAGAAACATTAATCAATCCAATCAAAGTAGGGCTGGCTAGCTAAGGAGATGAAAAGACTATTTTCAGAGATAAGACATCATTTACATTCAACAAGAAATTCAAACTGATGAAAATTGAACAAATTTTTCAGTTCCCAGATGGGAAAACTGACCCTAAAGGGATCATCGCAGGCAATAGTGAGAGATAGTGTGACGCATCACACTATCTCTATGCGGGAATTGCACTGCATCACATTGTGTTAGTCACAAAAGTGAAATGATTACTGAAGGCAACCTTATGCTTAAATTTAATTCAATTTTTAGTGAATTTAGACTTGAATTCAATAAGTGACAGGAAGTCAGTATGTCAAAGTGCTTTAAGAGATTGATAATCTACTATAAGGAATAGGATTGCTCCCCAGTAGAGTCACCAATTTGTTTTGGGCAAATTTAGTGTTCTTCAAACACCTAACCCTCTAGACCTAGTAGCTAGTCTAGAAACAATAGAAAAAGTAATTCATCACTTTTCCTATAGTTAATAGATAAGAGAAAGAAGGACAAAGGTACCAACCTGTAAATTTCACTTGATCCCTCTCTCCTTTGACCGATTTGACCACTCCTTTCCATACTTAACACACTTCGAAAATACCTGCACACAAGACAAGACAGAAACCCATCAAAGCATACAATAATGAGGATTTGTTAATTAAACATATCATAGAATCAATAATACGATATACATCATATAAACACATGAATGGAAAAAGCTTAGAATTCTTTATTAATAGAAGGAAAGATTACAACCCATGTAGATGCATGTTCGATTTAGTGTCATCCTTCTATCTTCAAACCCTTCTCTCCTCATGAAGCAACATTTCAACATCATAACAATACTCTTACTAATCTCATTCAAACAACATTTCCTTAGCTGAAGAAAATCCAACCTTGACCAACCTTTGAATGCTTGATCAATTAATAGCTGAATGGAGGAGTTAAACCATTAATGGCCCTCATGAATGCTTTTCCATAATTGGGAAGTGGTTCCATGGAGGAAGGGATAATGGATTAAGGTTCATTCATGCTCTTCCTCATCCAAAAGCAAGCTCCATCCATCTGGAAACTTCCGGAAGCATCCATTGGATGAGGAATCCAATGGATTCATTTCAAAAATTCGATGAATCTCACTCAGCGTAGGTGAAACAAAGGCTAGGTGCAATAACACCTAGACAGTGTAGTTCTTGCAATGCATTGTAGCCAGATAGAAGGCTCCCCGCACTGATCTCCTTAGGGAAACTTTTTGGATGAATGGTACTATGAAATTGTTGGGAGGAAAACATGATGTAGATTAACTTCATTAGGGAATTAAAACAACGGAATTAGGGGTTGATGGACCCTAATAATATAGATCTGGAAGCTAGGGTTGATGTGCCCAAATTGACCTGTAACAAAGAGGGTACGTGAACATATAGAGTCTTTCCTATCCAACCTTAGGTAGATTCCAAGAATTTGACACATGCACTTTCAGCTAAAGAGCCAACATGTCCAACCAGTTGAAAGGCCTTCCTTCATTTTCCAACTGATCTAACATAACAACCCAACTCTATAGGAAGGTCTTTGTGCTCTCTTGGCCATACAAGCAACATGCAAAGATGACTAGGAGTTGGTAATCCTTCCTGAGTAACTTCATCTTGTAGACGTGATTGGGTGTCATCCTGAACTTCGATGCCTCTTTTACCCAATGCTTCATGATATCTCTAGAGTTTACATTACTGTTAGGAGTGAAGAACAGTGCATCCATGTAGTTCACTAGTTGCGGAAAATGATACATCACATTGTAGTTTTATGACCTGAAGTTGGCAAGTTGTGTTCCACTGGTATTGCTCAATGTCATCATCTTAGGTTCACTATGTGAGACAACCTAGTGAATGATATCCTCACACGGGAAGGTGGGGTACCTACATGCAACCATGTACAAGCCTTACTTCTGAATGTTGACATAGACTTGTTGATCTTCTATATCTTCCTTAAAACTACCTGCAAATATGTTCTTTATTTCTGTCCATGTTATCTTCATGTCCTTCTCTATGAATAACTGTGTGTTTGCCTAGATGGGAAAGTTCATTGGCACATGTTCAACCACTTCTCCAGTGCTACTATCTACTGTGTCCTTTGATCCTGCTCTCATGGAAACCATGATGCTTGTAATGCTCAAAGGGTGCTCAACAATTGATGTACTTGTAGATAGAGCAGACACTCACAACAAGTAAATGTCAACTTAAAAACACAAATTGATTGAAGGATTGATCATACAACAAGCTGGGTGACTGTTGGGAAAGATTGCGTAGTAGTGACTCTCATAGTTTGGGAGACTTTCAGCTGGAATTGCGTATTGCACAGTCTTAGCCATCAGTGAAACCTACTACTAACCGGAATTGTGCATAGCACAATCAACTGGGTTGACTGTGGACTGGAACTGCGCAATCCAAATTGGAAAGACTAGGCACTATGCCTGAGAACTGTGCAAAGCATAGCTGGAGGTGAGTGTCAGGCAGCCACTACGCAATTCTTAGAGCCAATGCAGAGCCTTGATGTCACAGAATGTGCAATGCACGTCGGGAAAAGCAAGATCTAAGCCAAGACAACCATATCTGCCCAAGGGTAACTTGAAAATGAGTAAATATGAATGCATGAGTGAATGACAGTGCAAATAAGAGTTAATTATCATCAATGCAATAAAAACCAAGGCAAGAATCAAGCAAACGGATGAACAACAAAGCTCATGGGGAGATTCGCCACAACGACAACTGTTATTGCAAAAAAAGTGTTATGTATGCGACACTTAAGGAAGAGAATGAAAAACTTGAAACAACGATTCTACAAGATAAAACAAACTAAAACGATAACAGTCGTTCAGTAAAACTTGCAAAACATTACTCACATAGGCTAAGGAAATAAAAGCAATAGAAAAAATAGCAACGGACTTGAAAAGAAAAACTTACCCAGAAAAGTTGGGCCGACTGTGCCAAAGATTCCTTGATGCCTTGGTAATGCCAAAGCTCCAAGATTTAATGTGTAGAATGAGCTCTTCGGTGTCGTTTAAATAGATTTGGTAGATTCAAGGTTTAAAATGGGCATGGCAAAAATCTAGGAAAAGGTGACAGGTGGCGAGAAATTTCTAAAATCTACATGAGTGTAAACCCCAATGCTAAAAGTAGGTCCCTATTTTTTAGTGATTCTTTTCGTTTTTTTTTTTTTGGAAAGGTTGTCATGCATGCAAGGAAGAAATATGCAATTCAAGATGGAACCAAGCAACTTGCCAACACATGCATCGAGCAACAGCTCAAGGAATGCTTCTGCGCAATTCTGAGCCTAAGCGGCTCTAGCTACCTCTAATGCTCTATGCAATTTCCCTTCTAAAAACAAGTTTTCAGCTAGATTTGCGTAATTCTTGAGTTGAAGCCCAATGTCTGGATGTTCTGCATAATTTCTCTAAGAAAGGTTGTCTGTTGGACTGCTCTACGCATTTCTGAAGAGCGGGGCTGACTGTCGGGCTACTTTATGTGATTCCTAAGATCAACACTGGTTGCCCTCTACGATTGCGCAATTTTCCAAGGCAATGCAAGAATTAAATGTGAACTAACTCACAGGGTCATCTTGTGGTTGGTCAGCAAAAAAAGTTAACAAACACAAGCTACAACGTGAAAGATAACTTCAGATAAAAACACAAGTATCTCAGCATTGCAAGACATGTTGCTAAGATTTTGAGAAAAAAACTCCAAACCAAAACAAAGATAATTTTTTCAAAAATGGTGTAGCTGCTACAACAAGCCCCCATTAGTGAACATGTCGAGACAGGCGACTCCACAAAAAATTATAATCCTCCATAGACAACGAAATAACCTCATCCATTCTCCAACTAACATGGAATATTTAACCTCAATATGCTATCACAAGCTATAATATTCCCTCTTTTCACCATAAATCTCTACTATGACCCTTAAAATTGCCCTTAAAATTCCATTGCAAGTCGATATTTGGACTTATTGTCCTTCCTCTGAAATACAAGGATACTCTACAAACTCTCGGAATCTTGATTTCGTGTTTTCCATGCCATGGTCTATGAACCACTATGCACTGTGTCATTTCAGGGCTAGGCTACATCTTTATTTATTATATAGATTTTCATTACAAGCTGAAAAACGCTTTCCAACATTCACCCAAGGTTAGATTTTATAATCATGATTAATAACCTACCATTCATCCTATTATTATTATAAAACTAAAAATAAAAAAATTTTAAAGTTAATTTAGGCTTTATATTTATTTCATTGTAACTGTGTTAATAAATTTAACATTTTATTAACTAATTTTTAAATTATGTAAATCATTATTAATAATAATAAATAATAAACATTGCGATTTTTTTAATTGCAAATATGGGGATTTGCGTCCTCTTTACCGTTACCAAGCGGATTTCAAACCATGACGAAAACCACATCGGGTTCGATCCAAAATTTTAGGGTTCTCGAAATCACCATAAAGCGAAATTCTCACCTAAAGTGCATTTCAAGCTAAGACCAAAAGCATATAGGGTTCGATCCAAAATTTTAGGGTTCTCGAAATGACTTGTAATCACTTTTTCTTGGATCATTTGTACTTGGTTTTCCTCACTGAAAGAAGAGAGTAGAGGAACACGACTGTAAATCTCAAGTGGAAACTGAATAGGTTACATATATTCTGAGCAATGGAAGCACTGTTCTATTTCTTTTTGGGATTTACTATGGCGTTGGTTCCTCCTACATATTTCTCCTTGTCCTTTTTTCCCTTCGTGGCCAAGCTACAGGTTCAAGCCAGGACGCATGGTGAAGTCGCAGGCCGTGTGGAGTCATCCCAACCCGATGAGTTTTTTTCATCGCCCAAGCCCCCCGCCATTCACCATTTAAATCCATAACACTAAAAACATTCAGAGGATTCGAAACACTGAGCAGCACTGATTCGAAACACTTAAGACCTTCATTCTACTCAAAGAAAATATACACGGCATGTTGTTTTGGGCAGAGGGGTCGTCCCTCCGTGGGAGAAGCTTACTCCGTTAATGCAAGGTATTGTGCTCTGGGTATTTCCCCAGCTCAGACGAACTCTAAGGAATAAAGAAAGCATGATAGAACAAACAAACAAAACAACCTCCAAAGGGGAAGCAATGTATTTTGACAGAGAAGCATCCATGAGGGGCGGTGCCCTAATTGAAACATATACATACTGGAGGTAACACAACTCTTTTTCTTTTCTTCTCTGTGAAAGAATTGATATAGAAGAGAGTTAAACGACGCCAAGAACCATTTTGGTCCTTGCTGTGTAGAATCTTTCAGTGGGATGGGAAAGCCTTGGTAGCCCAACTTACTAAATCAATCCGTTCTCGCCAGGAAGAGAAGATGATCTGAGCTCGTTTATCCAGGTTCGACTCTCTGCAGGAAAGCATTCTCAACCATATTAAAAATATAAATATGTTGAACCAACGCCATAGTAAATCCTGTAAAGAAACAGAACTATACTTCCATGGCTTAGAACCTACTTAGTTGTTTCCATTGCAGATTTATAACGGCTCTTCTCTACTCATTTCCTCGACTGAGAAAATCCAATATCAAATGATCACACGTCAAGTAATTTCGACAACCCTAATTTTGAATCGAATCTTTATGTACTTTTTAACTCCCAACATTATGTTTCCTCACGATTGGTTTCCTTTTGATTTGAAATCAATTTTAGGTGAGAATTTGTAAACCATATTTGAAGTTAATAACGGTCAAGAGGACATAAATCCTACATTTTGAATGACTTTTGTTTTCTAAAGGTTCACATCTTTTTTTACATTATTATAAAACTTGTTAGAATTTTATCGATAAAGTTCGCATAATATAAATATAAATGAAATTTTTGACATTCTAGAAATTTTTACAATAATAACATATTAAAAACTATAGATTAGCATTTAGCATTTAGGATTATAAAGCTTAAAATGATCTTTTAATAAAAAATAGTATATAATCTAATAATAGTGATGCTGTTGTGCAGTTTATAAAGAAAGAGGGTATCAAAATGTTTCTGCAAATCTTAAATGAAAAATGTGAAATAATTGTCAAATTTTATAATGTAGCCTGTTATCACCTAATTACAAACTAAGAGATATGTTACCGTTTGGGTAGGGAGAGAAATGAAGTTTTTTGGGTTTTCTTTTTTCTTTCTTCGGATAGTTTAGTTGTTGGGTGAGTGATTTTTTTTTTATTTTTGATGACTTTTTAATTATTTTTTTTAGGATTTCAACTTAAGATTTAATGGAGAATAAAACTCATATAAATTAGTTGATTTATATGCAGTATTTATTTTCCTATACAATAAATAAAAGTATTTATTTTCTCATACAATAAAAATGATAATACATGTAACTCAAAGAATTGTAACTCAAGGATATATATAAATTTAAATTTATTATAATAAGTTAATCAAATTATTTATATTATGAATATAAAATATTTAATAAAAGTAATGAGAATGAATTGATACTCTGGGATGCTGTAGAGATCATAAGGTTATTAAATAATTAGGGTTCTCTTTTATTTTTAAATTTATATTAAATGTTTAAATAATAAACATTGCGGAAAAGAAATTCATTGAAAATCTGGCGGTTTAACTCAAAAATCGTTATTAACTTTAAAAATTGTTTCCAAAAGTAAATCACGAGGAAAATAAGGATATCATATTTTAAATCAGATTGCAAAAGCACACAGGGTTCGATCCAAATTTTAGGGCGCTTGAAATGACTTGTGATGATTTGTTCTTGGTTTCTCCTCACTGCAAGAAGTTAGAACAAGGTAGAGGGAGACAGCTAAAATTCACGAGTGGAAACGGAATAGGTTACATTTATGTAATGGAAGCATTGTTCTATTTCTTTTCAAGATTTACTATGGTGCCAGTTCCTTGTTCATATTTTTATAATAGAATTAGGTTTGCTTTCCTGCAAAGAGTCGACCGCCGAGAAGCGGGCTACTGTACTCATCTTCTTTGCTGGTTGACAACGACTTGCTCCAGCAAGTTGGGCCACCAAGGCTTTTCCATTCATTGAAGGTGTCTACACAGCAAGGACGATTGACCTCAATTGTCCTTCCCTCTTTAACTCTTTGCTATATCAATTCTTGCTCACAGAAAAAAAGTAATAGAGTTGTGATACGTCGATGTAATCTTATTCTATTTTAATATGTATATGATAAAATTAGGGCAATGTTCTTGACCGTTATTAACTTCAAAATTTGTTCCCAACTTCTCACCTAAAAACGATTTGAAATTCAAAATAAATCAGGAGGAGAAATAATGTGATCAGATTCTAAATTAGCCTCCAAAAGCACATATGTTTCCATCAAAAATTTTAGGGTTTTCGAAATGAATTGTAATCTATTCTGAACAATGAAAGCATTGTTCTGTTCCTTTTAAGGATTTACCATGCCGCCGGTTCCTCGTACACATTTTTATAATATGGTTTCGGTTTGCTTTGTTGCAGAGAGTTGTACCTACAGAAACGGGCTAGGATCATGTTGTCTTTTTGGCAACCACGGATTGCTCTAACAATTTGGGCCACCAAGGGTTTCCCATACCATTGGAGGTTTCTACACAGCCAAGACCAAAATGGTCCTTTCCCTAGTTGTGTTACAACTTGTATTAATATGTATATGATTGAATTAGGGTACTGCTACTACCACACTACCTATCATAATGACTTATGATCAGGGTTCGTCACTGGAGGAGCTTCTCCCATGGAGGCACGACTCCTCTGCCCCAAATAGCTGTCCGTGTATGTTCATCTATGAGAGGACATCGGTTTAGAGTGAAATAAAGGTAAAGTTTGCAGAGGAAAGAAAAGATGGGCACGACAGACGTGATCTCTGGAGGTCTCACAGCAGGCGAAGTTCCGAATCCCCAGCTCAACACTTTGAGGTGGCCTTGGGTGATGAGAAAATCTGATCGGGTTGGGTCCTGGGACGACTCCAAAAGGCCTGCGACTTCACGATGCGGCCTTGCTTCAACCTGTAGCTTGGCCAGGCAGATTTTGACACAATAAAAATAAAATTAAAAAAACAGATAACAAAAATGTAAATGTGTTAGAAAACCTACACAGATGAATCTAGCTAGTAAAGGTTGAACACACAGCTTTGCAGAGCAAAAACATTAAAAGAAAATTGAAAGAA
>APFE030658493.1:55335-72631 GCA_000404065.3 Pinus taeda
AGTCCGCATGCAGTTGCATGTAGTTGCATATAGGTGTAGTAGTTCCAACAAAAAACTATTTCACTATTTGAGGGTAAAAAAATGTCAATGCTCTGCAATACCCTCAAATAGTGGAAATTACTTTGGAAATTACAAACCTAATGCACCTTCCTCATTTAGAAAACCCTTACTTCCACTAGATACTAGATATTATAATAACTATTTTTACATTAATATTTTTATACCCTTATTATTTTTATATTAATTTTAACTTACATTTTTTATACTTACCAATATAAAAACCCTTTACACTTTATATATCTTAATATATTATATTTTTTTTCAAAATCTAACTTTTAATATAAATCTACGTAATATGGTATTGCTCCCAGAGTAAAACCCATATGAAAAAGATGCTAAACTTAACTTCTGTTGTCTTCGAAATTAAAATAAAACACTAAATGTTCTCTAGTAAATTTTCTATTTATTTATCGCGCCTATAGAAAGGGTATTGTACAAGCTGAGGATTTTTACAATGTACATTTGCAGATAATCCTTCGTAAAAACGCATTCAATTCGAGTGACTTACGTGTGAAATGCCAGGTGTTTGAGAAATGTGAACAAGTCTCACATTTCAGTGGCATTTATGTCAATCTCGTGTAAATAATGTAGTCAACAAGTTTGATTAGATGTTTTATGGAAGTACATGGTGTTTTTGTTTTTATCTTGAAACGTTTAACACGATGGGTAGTGTTTTTGTTTCGAAATTTTTAATATTTTCGCCCAGCTCTCATTTCAAATTAAAAATAATAAAAAGTTATTTGTTTTTCAGCTATGTGATTAAATTTTAAATTTTAAAAAATAAAATGGAAAATATTTATTTGTTTGTAATTTTTATTTTTGCAAAATTGCTTTCTTCCCTCTCTTTTATTTAGTCCCCTCGCACTATTGATTATTGTCATGAAAGTTTTGAAAATGGTGCTTGCTTATCTCTCTTTTACTTAGTACCCTCACACTATGGATTATTGTAACTTGCATTATCAAAGTTTTTTTAATGCTTTTTCAATGGAAAAAAATATTGTTAAAAATGGAGCAGCCTTTAGGGTATTAAAAAGGGAGGTCTACAGTTTAACTCATTTGTACAGCCGTTTGGTTGGGTGTCATGTCCGGCTCCTCTCAGGCCATGATACTTCTTTCATCCTTCTTAGTAAGTGGCTATCTTCGTTTGGAAGGGTCAAGCGGATCTCAATCCTTGACATTCTAACATCATGTGTTAAACTGTAATGAAGACTTCAATATAAATCTCTAAAGCTTATCTGTACAGTTTAACCCATTTGGACAACCGTGTGGTTGGGTGTCATGTCAGGCTGCTCTGGACCACGTCAGTGGCTATCGGCCTTGAAGAGTCAAGCTGATTTTCAATTCTTAACATTCTAACATCATGTGTTAAACTATCAGGAAGTCACACCAAATATAAAGTTTTTACTAGCTTGTCTGTACAGTTTAACGCATTTGGACAGCCGTGTGGTTGGGTGTCATGTCAGTCTCCTCTCAGGACCAGGATACATTTGCGCTTGGTATGTGGCTACCTCCGTTTGGAAGGGTCAAGCTTTTGATTTTAAAATTGTTTGAACATTTGAAAACAAAAATTTAATTTATTAAAAAAATGATAATAATGAAGTCAAGATGTTGATAATTGAGTCAAGAAGCTTATTCTACATTTTAGTGTAATGGGATGTTTAAGTATAAAAAATGATAAAAACAACTAAGATCACACAATCACAGAAACATAATTCTATTACGCACAAATGGTGCATGTGTAATCACACTCACATACACAGATTACATTTAGATCACTCTATTAAATAGAGTTTTTGAGATCCAACTTATTCCTACTTTAGATAGAGAGGTTGAGAGAATTTCTCAACCATCACAAACCAACTCCTTAAATATGGAATGTAAGCATTAACTCCAACATCCCCCCTTAATGATTACATTACATGAAAATAACAAAATAGTCAAGCTTATCAGTAGATGCTCCATCAAGTTGCCTCATAACCCTCGGAAAGGTGTAGTTGGCAAGTTGGATTCCCGAGTTCCCTTCCTCAACTCCCGAATCAAGGACCTCCTGAAGTCAATTACTGGACAGCATCTGAATCTATCGCATAACCTCATTAGGAAACCCCTTCCACGTCTACCACTAATGAGGGATCCTTCCCTAGATCCGCAACTGCCATACTATCTAGACAATGATCCATATTGAGCCTTACTACTACTTGATCTTTAAATACTGGCATCAGGCACACAGTTGAACTGCTGGTTATTTTTAAAAGAGTTTAATAGGTGAACACCTCGAGAATGAAACATCCTGCTATATAAAACCCAAAAATCTGCTGGCGTTATATATCGATCTGCATTTAATTTCTAACTATGACCAAGCTCAGACCTCCAAATTGTATTATACATGTTCCAGAGAAAAGCACCACCACTTGGGGATCCATACTTGTTATTGGATCGCCGAGAGGCAAGACCATGTATCTCACCACAGATTGTAAAGAGCATGGCAACCATAGCGACCTCGACAAACAGTGACAGGAACAACACATTCACTATCAATCTCAACAAACAAACAGTGAATTTCTCCTTTCGACTTTGACTGTACACGCTGTTACCACTACATCCGCAAATGTCGTAGGGTCTAAGGGAGCTACTATGTTCCACTTGCGGGTCTTAATCTGAGCACCGCCAAGACTGGGTCTCTCCTTCGAGCTTATAAACCATGCAAAATCATGTTAAGAAATCAAACCAAAGGTTTGATTAACGGTGTAACTAAGGCATTGGGGCCCTATCCCACAATGAAGACTAAATATGCGCAGAACAAAAGGAATTCTGAGCCCGAAACAAAAGCATCCAGGAATAATCCAAAATGTGTTGAAGCAATAACAAATTACGTTCAGAATGATTAAGGCAAATGTGTTGAAGAAATGACCAATACGACCGACACTACGCCAAACACTTGCACTGATCATGCATTGTGTGCTCCTGGTTGACAGTCCAATTGAACTTGTCTCTTGCTAATGCATTGTGTGCCCAACTCACGCAATCTCACTTTTGAAAGCACACAGCGCACTCCCAACCATTAGCACTTTGACCTTGCTGATAAAAACAACTAATCAAAGAAGATCTTCAGCGCTCAACTTTTTCTTCCAGCACGCAGCACCGCATCCTTTTCTTCCAGCACGCAGGGCTTGCGCGATTTGGAAACCTCCATGCAGCTCCTCCAACACACGCATCAACCAACATTCACACCAGATCCGCAATACCACAGATTGTCAAATCCATGACAGCGTTCCACAGCTCAGGTGATCCATTTCAATCTCTGCAGCTCCTCACAACACAGGTTCAGATCCTCTACCCTCTGCAATATCAGTTTACTGGGCTTATGCAAATACACAGTTCCTCAAATGTACTCACAGGCCTCTGATCCTGTGCTCTGATACCATGATAAATACAGCAAAGGTCACACAATCACAGAAACATAATTATATTACGCACAAATGGTGCATGTGTAATCACACTCACACACACATAATACATTCAGATCACTCTATTAAATAGAGTTTTTGAGATCCAACTTATTCCTACTTTAGATAGAGAGGTTGAGAGAATTTCTCAACCATCACAAACCAACTCCTTAAATATGGAATGTAAGCATTAACTCCAACAAAAAAGTATGTTTAAATTTTTTATTATTCAAAAATATTTCAACTAGAGATTTAAATAGGCTATTTAAAGATCTATGTTAACTAATTGATCTCCATATGAAAATCATATATATATATATATATATTATATATTATATATATATAATATATATAATATATATATATATATAATATATAATATATATAAGTAAAAGGAAATTATTAAGATAACGTATTTTAATGTTGTAAAAAATATTTAATACATGAATGTCAATAAAATATTTTAATACTAATTAATATTAACATATACTAAAGATACATTAATAATAAAAAATTATTTTAATTTTTCTCATTTTATTGATAAAATTTCAAAATATACATGTACACCCATTCACCATAAGGCTCGTAATTTTTTTTTTAATTACTATCAATTATCTCTTGAGATTTTCTGTTTGGAGTAAAATAGGCAAAAATCTCTGTAGGTGACAACATTAGAAATTCAGTTCCTAGATTAGCTCCAGGTTGTTGGGAGATGATTAATGCCTCCTATATTTGATGTGAGTGAGTTAATGAGGTTGTTAGATTCTCTTTGCTATATAACAGGCAACCATTCAGATGTTTGCTATGAGGGTGAGAGTTTTGTGAGGATTTAATTATGTAATCTCCTGTTTGATTAATAAATTGTCGATGCCTATGTTTGGTGGACGTAGCCCAGATTGGTTGGGTGAACCACGTTAAAGGAGCAATATCATATTAGTAGTGGGTAGCAAAGAAATCCCTTGATTATGGTAGAACGCAGAAGTAAGCGTGATATCTTTCTTGGAATAAAGTGTGTGAAATTGCGACGAGTCAAGTGAGATGCATGGGGGTTCTAACACATGAAGGGGGAAAAGGAAGTGTGTGCCTTAGAATCTTGTAATAGTATGCAACCTGAAAGGAACACATGAGTAAAATGACATCACGGGCTAGAAGTGGAGTAGTCCACAATCCAAGGTGACATGTTAAACCAACAACACGTCTCCAATAAGATTCATAAAATCATATACAAAATAGGTCATACACGAATGCCTAAGATAAAAAACATACATTGCTAAAGCAACCAGAATAGTCTAACTAAAATAACAACATATTCATGAAAACACGATAGCTCTGTTATATTATATAAATTGAAATTTCCATTCATACATACCCCATTGATAGTCACTAGCCCCAATAGTGGAACATTACAGTCAACATCGTCTGCTCGTCCAAAGAGATGTACTTGCTCTGCACTGTGGTGAAGCCAAGGCTAGTCATAATACTCTTTTAGCATTCTCTAAGCAATGCCTAGCCAAAATATTGGCTCCCAAAAGCCTGTACTATGATTTATGAGGTTCTATAAATAGCAAAGGGTTGGGTGACCCTTGACATTCCTCTTTGACACTTGGACCACCCTCATGACTCTTCACATTACAATAGTCACTTTTCACATTCCACTAATGACACTTGGAATTTCACTTACAATATTTTTACAATAATACAATTTCCACATATACTCATGTGGGAAAAAAATAGGCTTTACTCAGCCTGATAAGACAAAAAACATCACCTGGGATCTTGGGAAAGACCAAGTCGGTAATCTCCTTGTGATGGTCTTTGGCGATGAACTAATACCAAGCTTGTTACTGCACTATTATGTCCCTGATTGTTTGATGACATTTTTGCCAAAGCAGACTCTTACCTCCATGGCTTCTAGGTATATGGTTTTGAAACCTTTGTGCAGTGGATCTTGAAGCATGTGCAACATTGTGCTGAGTTTGGCTCGACCATTTATGTACCTTTGCATGCTATCTACGCTAAGTTGCAAGTCATCATTGGTGGCTACATGCATCAACTGCCCTATGTACTTGTCAACATCTAGCATGACATGATTCCTCCTCATGGCTTGGGTGACGGTTCCAAAGGAAGGGATCTTGTGCATTCACACTACGACATCCGAGCTGCTTAACAGCCATGCATAGGAAGCCTCAACGATAGTGATGAGTGGAGGGAGATGCTCATAGTTTTGGATCAACATCTGAATCCATGCATTGTCTAGCTCAACCTCTAGCTTCACCCTCTTTTGAAAGTAAAGCAGGGCTCCCTTGTAGCTCATTGTCCATTCTTGCATGTGAAAAAATAGTAGTGTGAATTTCTTTCAGAGTTTGGACCATCTACGCACACTACTATTGAAAACCTTATAAATGGAAAACCACTTTCTGCACGATGACAAATATTCTATACATTGTTTGCATGGTGGACTCCAAAGTTGATATCTCCACCACTATTTGTTTATTCATCTTTGTTAGCAGCGCATGTAGACTCCTTTGTTCTCTACCTGGCCTCTTGTAAGTTTTTTTCCATTCAATCACTGTCTGTTATTAGGAACTTGACTTTTGAAAACATGGCTTTTGTATAAGCCTTAGAAGCCTCATCAATGGCAATTGAATTTCTTCTAACATCAGGTACAATCACCCTTTCTTCTGTGTTCACAACTGATGTATGATCATCCGGGAGCTACTTTCTTCATGCATGTATAATCATCGACTTTGTCTCGTCAAATGCCAGATTGTACACATCCATATCCAAATCATCATCAAAGAGAACAACTTCTCGTGGCTCGCTCAAGACTGGTTTTGGTTCTGGAGGTGGCAGAGAGTGTAGTATGACCTCGTATGCCCTTGGCATGAGATCAATGTCTTGGTCCTCTAGATCCTATTATGTCTCCATGTATGTTGCCTCAACCAACTACTCAACCTATTGAGCAAGTTCCCAAACCTACAGCTTCTTATCCTGTTCATCATCTACTAGCTTCTTTGCTATCTCAACCTATATCTACATAGTTTTCTTTGTTAGTCTGTATTAACCTTCTTCCTATTCCTCTTTCTATGTTTCTTCCCTTTCTATTCTCCTGAGTTCTTGTTCTATTTTCAACTTCTTCTCTGTCTCCTACAACTTCCTCACTAATTCTTCGAGTCTTTACCTCTCCCTTTTACTCTACGCTACTCTCCTTTCGCGTTGTCACCTCTTTGCATATATCTCCAAAGCTACTCTCTCAAAAAGTGGATCTTGTTTGAACTTGTATATTTGGTTGGCTTCTGCGCTCTTGATAATCTTCCTCTTTCTTTTGTCATGCATCGGTTTGCTGCTCATTATTGCTATTATTGTTTCTTCCTCTGGTGCTATTGCCTGCGGCGCTAATTTCCACTCTATAGCCATGTTGATTGATTCATTGAGCCTTGAGAAGTTATAGCAACACCTCCAAGAATCTTCCTCCTGACCAATGACATGCCCTGTGGATCCATGGGTAGTATACCTTTGCACAGTGGCTCTTGCATATGCTGTGGGGATCATACGGATTGAAACTCTTAGTGCCAAACCTAATTTTCTTCAAGTCCTCGGTCTTGACATCTGCATATTTCAAGGTACCGATCTCATACAACCCAATCCACAAAGGAAGAGTAGCCATGGGGCCCTCTTCCTCCTGTGGAGTCTTGTTGATAACCTTGTGGAGATGTGGTATGCAACCTCTTGCATGAATAGCTTGTCTATGGAAAACCTCGATAGCTCATGCTAAGGGTTCTCCATGCCAAACATCCTGATGAAGGTACCACCAGGTGAGGCATACCAATTTGCAATGTTAAGCAATGCCTGAATCACTTCCTGGGACATGCAAGGTGGATCTTGTTCAAATATCATTATGTACAGCAAGGCGATGAAGTGGTAAGAAAACCTTGTCGTGACTCCTCGGTAGTTGCACTGAGAGCACAACTTTCACTAAACATTCATAACTTCTTCTGATGATGTCCATGTCCATCCCTGCCAGGGAACTATTGTTGGGCATAGATTGCATCAAGCATGTTTTGGGAAAATTTACTGTTCTTCAAACGCCTAACCCTCTAGACCTAGTAGCTAGTCTAGAAACAATAGACAAAGTAATTCATCACTTTTCCTATAGTTAATAGATAAGAGAAAGAAGGAAAAAGATACCAACCTGTAACTTTCACTCGATCCTTCTTTCCTTTGACTGGTTTTTCCACTCCTTTCCGTACTTAACTTGCTTGGAAAGTACCTGCACATAAGCCAAGATAGAAACCCATCAAAGCATACAATAATGATGATCTATTAACTAAACATATCAAAGAATCAAGAATATGATATACATAATATAAACACAAGAATTGAAAAAGCTTAGAATTATTTATTAATAGAAGGAAATATTACAACCCATGTAGATGCATGCTCGATTCAGTGTCATCCTTCCAGCTTCAAACCCTTCTCTCCTCATGAAGCAACATTTCGACATTATTACAATATTCTTACTAATATCATTCAAACAACATTTCATTAGCTCAAGAAATTCCAACCTAGACTAACCTTTGAATGCTTGGTCAATTTATAGCTGAATGGAGGAGGTTAAACCATTAATTTCCCTCATGATTACTTTGCCATAATTGGGAAGTGGTTCCATGGAGGAAGGGATAATGGATTAAGGTTAATTCATCTTCTTCCTCATCCAAAAGCGAGCTCCATCCATTTGAAAACTTCCAAAAGCATCCATTGTATGAGGAATCCAATGGATTCATTTCAAAAATTCTACAAATATTGCTCAGCGCAAGTGAAACAAAGGCTAGGTGTGATGCATAACACCCAGACAGTGTAGTTCCTGCAATGCATTGCAGCCTAATAGAAGGCTTCTTGTGTTGTTCTCCTTAGGGACACCTTTTGGATGAATGATGACATGAAATTCTTGGGAGGCAAAGATGATGTAGGTTAACTTCATTAGGGAATGAAAACAACTGAATTAGGGGTTGATGGAACCTAATAACACAAATCTGGAAGCTGGGATTGATGTGCCCAAATTGACTTGTAACAATTCTTGCCTAAAGCATGAAGTCAAAAATAAACATGTCAAGTGAGATGTTTTACCACTTAGAGAGAAGGTTTCGAGGTGGAAGGTGACCTGCATCAGTTACAATACAAATGTTGTGATACTTTGATTTTTCTCACAAACTAGCTGAGGGAAGGCATACCCATGCTTAGCTTATAAACTTTCATTGCATGTACAAATGTAGTCATCTACAGATATAGACCCATTAATGGATGACCATGAATGTAAGGCCTTTGTACATTTGATATAGTACTCCTGAAAAATATATCGCAGCTTGAATGCATGAGACTAGATCTGAGGTCTTCAATCTCGTCCAATCTTTCACTCAATGTACAAGTCTAACCATGTGAATAGATGATCTGAGGTCAAACATGGAGAGGCATTGTCTGATTACCAGCCAATGATGTAAACTGTTAATAGACGTGAGAGGAATCACCAATAATGAGAATGATCCTCAAGGTACTGTAGTACATTTCGCAAGGTGTGAATAAATGATTTGATGTCGAACACCATACAAAGTCTTTTGGTTGAAGGCAAGTAATGTCAACCTATTGCCAGAAGCGAGAAACCTGCCATTGATGTATGCAAGCTTCAAGGTACTGAAGGGGTGTTTCTAAGTCAACTTCTTGGATGATGTGCTGATGTCAACAAGAAGTGACTCATCATAGGAGGGCCTTGATGTATCCCACATCAACAACACGAAATTAGGTAAATGATTTTGGAGATGAAATATCAACTTACAACACAAGGTTCAATGATAGTGGGCATGAAAATGAAGGTGTACTATATTCTAAAGGATGAAGTTTTGAACTGAATGACTTCTCCTGAACATATCAACGATACTCTAGTGAATTGGTAGCAATGGCCCAAAACAAAGTGATGGATGGTATGGTAGACCAACAATATGATAACCATCAAGCTGAATGTCCCAACCCATATATTCATGGTGATGATGTGAAAATGTCATGTTCAAGAGTGACCTACTACCATAAAGTGTTCCCAGCTTTTTCCATTTCCCCAGACATTTCTGACCAGTACCTCTTTATTTTTTATCAAGCTTGAGGAGGATAACATATGCTTATTGTATAATTTCACCATTTGGTTGAATCCATCGCTATTTGATGTTTTAACAAGTCTAGCGAAGGTGAAACTCGGTCTTGTCGAGATGGACACGTTTGTCGCTATTTAATGTTTTTAACAAGTTTAGCGCCAAAGATAACTCGGTCCTTTTCACATTTAGAGAGTGTAAAAAGGAACTAAAAGGAAACTCCAAGAGATCTTTTTCGTAAAATAATCTCTCAAGTCTGAAAGAGCATAAAATAATACAGGAGAGATATCATTTCCAATCATTTAACGAGCTGGAAAAGACAAGTGCTCGACAATCTTTTCATAACAGAGTCTGAAAAGAGCTTAAAGAGGACTCTGTTTTGAGGAATGAGTGGTGTATAGGGTAGCAATTGGGGACGATGATGTTGGAACTTCTCAAAACATCTTGATTTATGTGAAGAGGCTGGCTAATAAGACCACTCATTGCAACTGTTCCTCAAAAAAGGTAAAACAACCAAGTGAAAGCATATGATCGACCAAAGGGATGGTGGCGATGGGATAAAAAAAACCAAGGCTCATCTGACAAAAAAGGCTGCTAGAATGGCAATCACCAAGGTTGAAAATGGAAATGGGTTCATTATTACATAAGCTTGAACCATAGGGAACTATGCTTGGATTTAGTTTCATGTTTACATAGGCTTGAAATGAAAAAACATGCTTGGATTCAGTTTCATTTTTACACAAGATTAAAATGAAAAACTATGCTTGGATTCAGTTTACATGCCCCCAACACGATGAAAGGGAAAATATCCTGTTACCAGATGGAAGTCGTTGCGTTGAAGCAGGACGGTTATCCAAGACCTTTTTGGCTTCGTCCAGATAGACAAAGGTGAATGGGGTCATTCTTCTCATAACCTACAATGAAACTTAACTTTACCACTAGGTGCATGCCCCCCAAGCTTCATTACATTCACCTAAATAGACTACTCATGGCTATCAAGTGGATGGAATGAAGGTTCTTTTACGAGATCAAGTGAAAGACTCGACTGGGATTTTACGAGATCTACTCAAAGACTCGACTTAGAACTTTATTCCAGGCGACCTTGTTTCATTGTTTAATGAGCTTGACACAAGACAAGGAACTCTACTCACATTCCTTGTTTCATTTTTTAATGAGCTTGACACAAGACAAGGGACTAGGCTCATGGACCTATTTCGGTTTTTAACGAGGTTGACATAGTAGAAGAACTATCCTCATATCCTTGGTTTCATTTTTTAACGAGGTTAACACAAGACAAGGAACTATGCTCATTGGAATGTTTCATTTTTTTAACGAGGGTGACATAGTAAAAGAACTATCCTCATGGACCTATTTCATTTTTTAACCATGTTGACACAGTAAAAGAACTATCCTCATATTCCTTGTTTCTTTTTTTAACGAGTTTGACACAAGACAATGAACTATCCTCGATTTCCTTGGTTTCAATTTTTAACGAGGTTGACAGAAGACAACGAGCTATCCTTGGAAGTTATTTCATGTTTTAACGAGGTTGACATAGTAAAATAACTATCCTCAGAGACCCTGTCACAACTCATAAGTGTTCATGAAGGAGAGATCTCGCTCCAATGCCCTCAGTACATGATGTACAACATCACTGAATTGATCGTTAGCTGATGTAGGTATGGAACAAGTTGCCACATAATTAACCCGTGGTGGGGATGATACCATTGGTACAAAAGGACCATTTAGGAAAGATGATTAACTAGGAGCCATATTTGGATCGGGAAATGAAAGCTGGTTAACGGTGACAATTTTGCCTTGATGCGGGAAACAAATCACTCGAAAGAGTGTTTGTTATATACCTAGGGGGGATAATATGGGGTACCAAGGGAGGTTTCCAAGGTAATAATGTAATAATGGGATGGGCCATAGTAATAAATAAGGTGGTTAAGCCATATCATGTAAGGGACCACAAGTAGTTAATATTAATGTAATGGGCCCATGGTATTAGTGGATGGTATGAGGGAACCATGGTAATGATCCATGGTATTGTATTTATGAGGCCTATATAGAGGTTAGAGAGTCCACATGGGAGATAATCAAGAATTATTGTATGAGCAAGCATATGACTTGTGGAGTGTTCTCCTTCCTTAAGGAGTGAATGTATGGTGTTGCCCTACCTTAAGGGTTTGATCAATAAAGAATCATTTCATATTATTTCTGGGTTTATTTGCATTATCTTAGATTTTCATATCAGATCTATAATATTTCCAGGTTATATATACAACAATTGGTATCAGAGCTACAACAAGTGGTATCATAGCACTTTCTTGGGCCAAAGTGGAGAATTTTTTTTTTTTGTTTTTGCAGGATTTCGGGGGCGGCGAGTTTGCAGATCAGATCTATATGTTTTGGTGAAATATATGTAAAATCTAGTTGCAGATCTGGATTTTATGTGAAAAAATACCCGATTTCAAAAAAAAATCAGTCAAATAGGAGTCCAGATGAAGGAGATATCGCTGATTTAAAAATCAGTGGGGTTGCAGATAATTTTTCAGGGCAGCGAGTTTGCGGCGCCAATCTAGACGTCCTAGTGCACGATCTGAAAAATCTAATTGCAGATCTGGATTCTATGTGAAAAAATACCCGATTTCAAAAAAACAATCAGTCGAATCAGAGTCAGGATGAGGGAGATATCGTTGATTTAAAATCAACTCTTTTTGCAGAAATTTTGGGTGACGACGGGAGAGTTGCAGCGCAAATTTTAAATTGCAGTGTCTGGATCAAGATTTCTATCACATGGGCAGATGCAGAATGGTTGTTCCATTTTTGAAAACAGGTTATAATAGGGATTCTGAGCAATATTGACGGAATTGTGACCATTTCAAATTTTCGCCAATTATTTTGTGATGGCATACCTAGATCAGAAATTGAAGGACTTGTATAAATTTGATGACTCTCATCCAGCCAAATGGCTAGTAAAAATGGAGAAATATTTCAGATTGGATCACGTCTATGATGATGACTCTCAGCTTATGATGGGAAGCATGTACTTGGACAATGAAACACGACAATGGTGGCAAGGGCATCAACGTGGCTATGGAAGGTTCTTGACTTGGGACGCCTTCAAAAAAGCTCTTATGGACCACTTTGACCGTAAAATTCTTGTGGATAAGCTCACACAGACAGACACACAACCTAGCACCTCCCTTGGTACCCCATATTACCCCCCTTAGGTATATAACCGTGTTGAAACAATAACTTCCATGTCATAAACATAATCTCATCCAAGAAGTAAATTTTAATCTAAAGGTCCTGGGACTACCATCACATCCAGATAAACATTTTTTCCTCCCAAAGTAATGGGTAACCGAGGGAGGATCCCTAATGGTGGACTCGTTCCTTTGTTAAAAGCCAACAGATTCTGTGTAACAACCACAAGCGGTGGCGAACCAAGTGCTTGCCAAGTAGTTGAGGAAAGGATGCTTACTCATGCACCCTCATCTATAATAGTGCCAGATACAATCATATTACAAACTTGTACTATGATCTTGAAAGGCACATAAGAAGGACGGCGGAATCCTGCCAGTTGATTCCAATCAAAGGAAGTGACTAAACTACTTGTAGGGGGTACTATAGAAATGGGAGAATTAACCCCTTGAGTTACGAGAAATGGAGGATTTTCCTCATGTCTTGATGGAATAGGCAGATTGCCCCCAAGCTCATTAGAATCTAAAGAAATAAAAAGAACCTGAGTGGTATCATTTTCACTGTCTTCGGGAAAGGTATGATTTAATGAAGGTGTAATTAGGTCAACTGTTACCTCGACCTATTGACTTGGGTTAGGTATAGACTCAGAGGATTCACTTTAAGAGAGAATGGGTTTGACCGACGGTTTATTTGAGCCAGTCAATTCATCAACTAGTGAGGGATTTAGGGAGAGTTTCTTGTAACCATATGGAAGTCGCTGCGGTGAAGTAGGAGAGTTATCCAACACTTTTTGGCTTCATCGAGATAGGGACAAAGGAGAATGGGATGATTCCCTTCACATAACCTACATGGAAACTTAACTTTATCCTTCTTTCCATGATCTTTACCACGACTAGTTGATGGTGTGTCACTAACATGATCTATAGAAGTTGATGACATGAGATGATGTGAACGAGAAGACCATTCTTCTAAAATCCAAGGAATATCAGGACAATTTCAAAAAACATGGTCTCCCGCACAAAGTTTGCATGGACATCGAACTTTGTGAGGCTTGACAGATGGTTTCTCATCTAATGTTGCATTCAAAGCAATGGTTGCTTGGCTTCCCTCTGCTGAACATGCTTCTTCTTCTTCTTCCCTTTCTTCTTCTTCTTAGCCACCCAGTTACTAGTACAAATACTTTCACCGGGTGAAGAGGAAGAAGGGCAGGAAGAAATGACCGAGGAAGAAGGAAAAGGGTTGACCTTCAGATCAACTGGAGGTTGATTTTGTCCAGTTGGAGATGTACTTGATTGCGGATAAGCCATAACATTTTGAACCAAGCAGGTTGAAAGCAACCATACTCGCAAGCCAATGGTAAATCCTGGAAGGGACAATGTAAGCATATATGGAGCACCAATATTTCCAAATGGAGGAAAAGGACTAGGATTCCCATCAAAAGGAATTCCTTTATTGGTGGACTCCAGATTTGTCACCATATGTTTCAACCTAAGATCAACTAAAAAACAAGTGTGGAGGATGTTATCCGCAGTCAATTAATTTTTACGACACTGAAACAAAACTTTCCTTTTTCATTTTTAAAGACTCGAGAACAAGCAAAAGATTACTCTAGTTGTTTCTTATGTTTAATGAGCAAGAAAAGACAAGAGATTAGATGATCCTTTTACTTTTAAAGGGTCAAAAAGGAGCAAAAGTGACTGCTTTAGAGATTCTAGACAAGAGGGTTTACCAAACAAATCGAAAAACTGCAATATACACCTTGATGATAAACGAAAGAGAAATTACCAAGGATTTAACGTATGGGAGTCAATGTTCCCTAATGCTATTTTTAATGCATTGCGATCGATAAGGCATCAAACTCGGCTTCCTAGGGATAAAGGATTTGTACCTATTGGGGTCTCCCACTATATGCTTGATGGTACAGGGAGCACAAGTCTGTACTAGCACATATCAAATCAGAGACGAGGAATCACCCAACCTTAGTGAAAATGACAGCCACTAAGTTTAAAGACGTCGGAACACGTCTCTAGACTAGACCACTAGATGTTTTTCGTTAAGTTCCAATGCGTTATTAGATTAATTGATGTCAATTTTAGGTTTTACTTGCTTAAAATTTGACTTTCAAGGTTCACCTCGTGATGTATTTCGAAATTCCTAAAAATTTAACTAGAATGAGAAGCACTCTTTCCATTTAATTTTAGCATTGAAAATCCTAGCTATGAGGGATAGAGCATACAAGTACTTTTTGAAAAAGAAACAAAGAGCACAAATTTGATGCAATTCCCTAAACCATTCCTTTCAAGCATTCACAAACTTTAATATGCACAATGCATGATTTTCTTTTCAGTTTCTCTTAATGTGAATGATGCAATAAGAAAAAGTAATGCACAAATAATTCATAACTCTTTTAATAGAAAATGATATTTTGTGACAATTTATTTTAAAAGGGAAAGGAAGACTGTACGACACTTTCGATTTTAAAGAAATGATGATTTTTGAAACTTTAAATTAAAATACAAATCAAATGCACAAATAAATCAATCGATTATTTATGAAGGAAGACTTTGCGACGCTTCATTTTTTCGAAGAAAATGATGATTTTATGACACTTTTCTATCGACAAAACAATCGATCAACTATATTCTAACTTTGACTATAGACTAATAATGACAAAGAAAACATTAAAGAAACATTAATCAATCCAATCAAAGTAGGACTGGCTGGCTAAGGTGATGAAAAGACTGTTTTCAGAGATAAGATATCATTTACATTCAACAAGCAATTCAAACTGATGAAAATTGACAAAAATTTTCAGTTCCTAGATGAGAAAACTGACCCTAAAGGGATCATCACATGTAGTAGTTAGAGACAGTGTGATGCATCGCACTGGATCTATGCGGGAAGTGAACTGCATTGTATTGTGTCATTCATAGAAGTGCGATGATTACTGAAGGCAATTTTATGCTTAAATATAATTCAATTTTCAGTGAATTTAGACTTGAATTCAATAAATGACACGAAGTACAGTATGTCAAAGTGCTTTAAGAGATTGATAAGTTACTATAAGGAATAGGATTGCTCCCCAGTGGAGTCACCAATTTGTTTTGGGCAGATTTAGTGTTCTTCAAATGCCTAACCCTCTAGACCTAGTAGCTAGTCTAGAAACAAAGTAATTCATCACTTTTCCTATAGTTAACAGATAAGAGAAAGAAGGAAAAAGATACCAACCTGTAACTTTCACTCGATCCATCTCTCCTTTGACCGATTTCGCCACTCCTTTCATTACTTAACTCGCTTGGAAAGTACCTGCACACAAGCCGAGACAGAAACCCATCAAAGCATATAATAATGACAGTCTGTTAACTAAACATATCATATAATCAAGAATATAATATACATCATATAAACACATGAATGGAAAAAGCTTAGAATTCTTTATTAATAGAAGGAAACATTACAATCCATGTAGAAGCATGCTCAATTCAGTTTCATCCTTCCAGCTTCAAACCCTTCTCTCCTCATGAAGCAACATTTTGACATAATTACAATACTCTTACTAATTGCATTCAAACAACATTTCCTTAGCTCAAGAAATTCCAACCTAGACCAGCCTTTGAATGCTTGGTCAATTTATAGCTAAATGGAGGAGGTTAAACCATTAATGACCCTCATGAAAGCTTTTCCATAACTGGAAAGTGGTTCCATGTAGGAAGGGATAATGGATTAAGGTTCATTCATCCTCTTCCTCATCCAAAATCGAGCTCCATCCATCTGGAAACTTCTAGAAGCAACCATTCGATGAGGAATCCAATGGATTCATTTCAAAAATTCGATGAATCTCGCTTAGCGTGGGTGAAGTAAAAGCTAGGTGTGATGCATAGCACCCAAAAGTGTAGTTCGTGCAATTCATTGCAGCCTGATAGAAGGTTCCCTGAGCTGATCTCCTTAGGGAGACTTTTTGGATGAATGGTGATCCAGGTGGATATTGGTGGCCACCTGCCAAGTCCACCTGGACCCCCACCATTGTCTTTCTCAGCATTTTCAGTTTCCTTAATTGTAGCGCAACTTACTATTTTTAGCAGATTTTCGGGTCCTGAACTTCCGAAGCCATTTTGAGGCCCTAAACGACGTTTTTTGGGGAATCCGGGGGCAACATGGTTCCTTGCAATAGACTGATGTTACCCGTTACAACAATGATAATGCTCGAATAGATCTTTCTAATGAGCTATTGTACACGTCAACCGGAGATCATATGCTAAAGTTACGACCCCGGGAAGTTGATGTACCAAATTACCCCCAAATGGGGCCCACAGTTTGGCGTTTCATCTCCTAGGGTTAGGTTTTTGAATGTGAAGGGTTTTGTTCATTGTTTCTCAACAATAAATAGGCCTTTGAGCCTCATTGTAACACAGTTCAGAGGCATGTAGCCATCACATCTCTTCTTAG
>APFE030658493.1:83933-109440 GCA_000404065.3 Pinus taeda
TCTCTTCTCAGAGATAAGCTACCATCGCCCTAGCTAGTTTATTTCCATTTCTGATTGTAAGCATATTTTAGTATTTTCAATTAATGAAATGAAGTATTATTTCCGCTGCATATTTGTGTATATGGTTATCTCTGTAATTTGTTGCGTTCCTGTTTAAATCCGAATCAAATGGTGACATGAAATTCTTGGGAGGCAAACATGATGTAGATTAAGTTCATTAGGGAATGAAAACAACTGAATTAGGGGCTGATGGACCCTAATAATATGGATCTAGAAGCTGAGATTGATGTGCCCAATTGACCTGTAACAGACCAGGTACGTGAACATATAGAGTCTTTCTTGTCCATCCTTAGGCAGATTCCAGGAATTTGACACATGCACTTTCAGCTAAAGAGCCAACATGTCCGACCAGTTGAAAGGCCTTCCTTCATTTTCCAACTATTATAACATAACAACTCAACTCTATGGGAAGGTCTTTGTGCTCTCTTAGCCATACAAGTGACAAGCAAAGATGACCAGGAGTTGGTAATCCTTCCTGAGTAACTTAATCTTGTAGACGTGATTGGGTGTCATCCTGAACTTTGATGCCTCTTTTACCCAATGCTTCATGATATCTCTAGAGTTTACATTACTGTTGGGAGTGAAAAATAGTGCATCCATGTAGTTCACTTATTGCTGAAAATTATAGATCTGATGGTAGTTTTCTGACTTGAAGGTGGCAAGTGTGTTCCACTGGTATTGCTCAATGTCATCATCTTAGGTTCTCTATGTGAGACAACCTAGTGAATGATATCCTCATACGGGAAGGCGGGGTACCTACATGCAACCATGTACAAGCCTTACTTGTGAATGTTGACATAGACTTGTTGATCTTCTAGGTCTTCCTTAAAACTTCCTGCAAATATGTCCTTTATTTCTATCCATGTGATCTTCATGTCCTTCTCTACGAATAACTGCGTGTTTGAATAGATGGGAAAGTTCATTGGCACATGTTCAACCACTTCTCCATTGCTACTCTCTACTGTGTCCTTTGAACCAGCTCTCCTGGAAACCATGATGCCTATAATGCTCAAAGGGTGCTCAACAATTGATGTACCTGGAGATAGAGCGGACACTCACAACAAGTAAATGTCAACTTAAAAACACAAAGTGATTGAAGGATTGATCATACAACAAGCTGGGTGACTGCTGGGAAAGATTGCGTAGTAGTGACTCTCATAGTTTAGGAGACTTTCAGCTAGAATTCCGTATTGCATAGTCTTAGCCACCAGTGAGACCTGTTGCTAACTGGGACTGTGCATAGCACAATCAGTTGGGTTGACTGTGGACCAAAACTGCACAATCCAAATGGGAAAGACTAGGCACTGTGCCTGAGAACTATGCAAAGCATAACTGGAGGTGAGTATCAAGCAGCCACTACACAATTCTTGGAGCCGAGGCAAAGCCTTGATGTCATGGAATGCGCAGTGCATGCCGAGCAAAGCAAGATCTAAGCCAGGACAACCCATATCTGTCCAAGGGTAACTTGAAAACGACTAAACATGAATGGATGAGTGAAGGACAGTGCAAATAGGAGTGAATTAACATCAACGCAATACAAACCAAGGCGGGAACCAAGCAAATAGATGAACAAAGAAGCTCATGGGGAGATTCGCCGCAACGACAACTATTATTGCAAAAAAAGTGTTATTTATGCGACACTTAAGAAAGACAATGAAAAACTTGAAACAAAAATTCTATAAGTTAAAACTAACTAAAATGACAACGATCGTTCAGTAAAACATGCAAAACATCACTCACAGAGGCTAAGGAAATAAAAGCAATAGAAAAAATTGCAAGACTTAAAAAGAAAAACTTACCCAAAAATGTTGTGCTGACTATGCCAAATTCCTTGATGACTTGGTAATGCCAAAGCAAAATAACCTCCATGAGGGGCAGTGCCCTAATTCAAACGTATACATATGAATACAACATAGAATTGCCAGGAGGTAACACAACTCTTTTTCTTTTCTTCTCAATGAAAGAATGGATATAGAAGAGAGTTAAAGGAAGCCCATAACCATTTTGGTCCTTGCTGTGTAGAATTTTTCAATGGGATGGGAAAGCCCCGGTAGCCCAACTTGCTAAAGCAATCCGTTCTCACCAGGAAGAGAAGATGATCTGAGCCCGTTTATTCAGGTTCGACTCTCAGAAGGAAAACATTCTCAACCATATTAAAAATATACATATGCTGAACCAACGCCATAGTAAATCCTGGAAAGAAACAGAACTATACTTCCATGGCTTAGAACCTACTCAGTTGTTTCCATTGTAGATTTATAACGGCTCTTCTCTACTCATTTCCTCGACTGAGAAAATCCAGTAGCAAATGACCACAAGTAGAGTAATTCCGACAACACTAATTTTGAATCGAAACTTTATGTACTTTTTAACTCCCGACATTATGTTTCCTCAGGATTGGTTTCCTTATGGCACTAGTTCGTTGCTCATATTTTTATAATATGATTAGGTTTGCTTTCCTGGAGAGTCGACCACTGAGAAGCGGGCTCCTGTCATCTTCTTTGTTGGTTGACAACAACTTGCTCCAGCAAGTTGGTCCACCAAGGCTTTTCCATTCATTGAAGGTGTCTATAGAGTAAGGACCTGAATGGTTCTTGCCCTCTTTAACTCTCTTCTATCTCAATTCTTGCACACAGAAGAAAAGTAATAGAGTTATGATACGTCCATGTAATCTTATGCTATAATAATATGTATATGATAAAATTAGGGCACTGTTCTTTTTTACCGTTATTAACTTCAAAATTTCTTTGCAACTTCTCACCTAAAAAGGATTTAAAACCCAAAAGTAAATCATTAGTAGAAATAATGATATCAGATTCTAAATTAGAGTCCAAAAGCACATATGAATCGATCCAAAATTTTAGGGTTTTGGAAATGAATTGTGAGTAGCGGAGGGATGGAAGAAATGAATTGTAATCTATTCTGAACAATGGAAGCGTGTTCTATTTCTTTTAACGATTTACCATGGCGCGGGTTCCTCGTACACATTTTGGTAATATGGTTTCGGTTTGCTTTGCTGAAGAGAGTTGGACCTACAGAAGCGGGCTAGGATCATGTTTTTCTTGGCAACCATAGATTGCTGTAGCAATGTGGGCCACCAAGGCTTTCCCATGCCATTGAAGTGGTTTCTACACAGCGAAGACCAAAATGGTCTTTTCTTGATGTGGGAAATAATAATCCCAACCACCGTGTAAACACACTAACAAGTAAACGACTACTACAACCATTCCTCAACACATAGCAGATGTTAATGCATTTAATGAAGTTTAGTAAATAAGTATGGGCAAGCATTCACTCTGGGATTGCCCACACTCCACAATATCTGCAAGTTTAAAGAACAATTTACTATGTAAATTCGCCTATGGTGCATATTAATTTTGGCTTTGTCATGTATTAATGTCAAATTTGTATGTTGAGGTAAATATGAATGTGAAAGCCATTTTGTATGTTGTTGGGCAACTCAAAGAGCAAGAGAAAGTCAGTGAGGAGAAAATCGTGGAGGAAATATTGGTGGACACTTGAAAACCAATTTTACGGAGTGTGAGAGAGAAAATCGTGGAGGAAACATTAGTGGGCACTTGAAAACCAATTTTACGGAGTTTTAAAGAAGTTTACTCTGCAACATCAACCAAAGGGGAAAATCATGGAGGAAATATTGGTTGGCATGTGAAAACCAGTTTTACAAAAGTTTACATAAATTTACTCCGCAACCTCAATAATGCATAAATCTCAATGATCTTGTTGTGTTTTTCACTTGGAGTTGCAGCCTCAATTTACCACGTGAATGTATTTCCTTATGTTTTAACATATAATATAAAGTGTGGCTTGTTGCCTTATCGTCTTAATCTTTCACAAGTAGATTTACTGCAACCTCTTTTGTTTTAATCTGTTTTGCCGTGCAAAATTTCTGTTTTTAATTAAGTCCCTGTGTGGTTGTGATCTCCTCGCGGCAACTTATTTCTGAGCTATTTTAATTTTCCGCAACCAAATTTCTGAGTGAGACTCCTCTCCCCCTTAATTTTTTTTTAACATGACATCGGGGCATGTTAAATTTGTTATTTTAAAAATAAGAATTTTTACTAGCAGTTAAAATTGTCTTAAGGGCACATTGTTTTTTAGCATATTTACTAACACGTAGAAAGTTTTTTCTTTCATTCAGAAATGGCAACATCAAGCACAATCTTGAATAATCCTCAGATACCTCAGTTTAATGGAAAAAATTATGATTATTTGGCTATAACAATGAAGGACCTGTTTTCATCTCAAGACATTTGGGATTTGGTGGAGAATGGTTTTGAAGAACCAACAGATGTAGCAGCATACAATGCCTTATCTCAAGAAGAAAGAGATTTTTTAAGGGACAACATGAAGAAAGATTCAAAATCCCTATTCTATATTTTCCAAGCAGTTCATGAAATTATTTTCCCAAGGGTTGCAACAGCAATGAAGTCCAAGCAAGCACGAGACACCCTCCAGATAGCATACCAAGGCATGACAAAAGTCAAGGTATCAAAGCTGCAAATGTTGAGAATATATTTTGAAACACTTTATATGAAAGAGTCTGAGAATGTAGACTCATTACACATGTAATTGGGTTGGTTACTCAAATCAGGTCTCGTGGTGAGACACGTGAGGAAAGGAGAATAGTTGAGAAAGTTTTGAGAAGTTTTCCAGCAAGGTTTGATGCCATTGTTGTGGCCATAGAAGAGACAAAGGATCTCTCACAGTTCTTAGTGGATGAGCTTCATACATCACTGGTTTCTCATGAACATAGAATGAATAGAGCAACAAGCTCTTCATTGGCGCGTGCCTTCAAGGCACAAGTTTCCTTTGGTTAAGGTCGAGGCACAACAATATCATATACTAAAGGAAGTGGAAGAAGCCCAAACAAAGGTGGAAGAAGTAGACCTTCAAGCTCGAGTGGAAGGGGAAGCAATTAAAATCCAAGTCAAGGTCCAAGCAATAATTAAGCACAAGGTCAGAGGTATGATGAATGTCAAGTTCAATGTCATTACTGTAAGAAGTATAGTCCCTATGCAAATGAATGTAGAAAGAAGCAATATGACATCAGTAACAACCCAAGTGTAAATTTCACAAAAGAAAATCAGAACCATGATAACATGTTTTTAGCTTGTAATGTAGCACGAGAAAAACAAAGTGATATATGGTATCTAGATTCAGGGTGTAGCAACCACATATCAAGGACCATAGAAATGTTTTCCAATCTAGATGAATGTGTGAAATCTGAAGTGAAATTAGGGACTAATTGCAATGTTTCTGTCATGGGAAAATGAAGAGTTAATATCCTAACGAAAAGGGGGAGAAGAAGTATAACTCACATGTTTACTTTGTCCTCGGTTTGAAGCATAACCTCATAAGCATTGGACAACTCATGCAAAAGGGATACAATGTCTTCTTCAAAAATGATGTGTGCACAATTTTGGATAGGCCTCCAAGCAGAGAGTTGATTGCAAAGGTTCAGATGACAAACAATATAATGTTTCCCCTAAAGATAAGATCAGATTTGAAAGAAGAAGGTGCACAAGCAAAACTATCAATGAACTCACAAGAAGATGGAAGAAAAGAGGTAGTTGTCACACAAGCAAACTATAAAGCAGAAGTTGAAGATGATAATTGATTATGGCATTTGATATTTGGTCATCTCAACATTGAAGGTTTGAATTTGCTGCATAGGAAAGGCATGGTGAAGGGTTTTCCACTCATAGAAAAACCGAACAACCTATATGAAGGATGTATCTTGGGAAAACAACATAGAGAGACATTTCCAACAGGAATGTCAGTAAGGGAAAAGTCACCTTTCAAGATTGTCCATTCAGATTTATGTGGACCAATGCAGACACCATCAATTGGTGGCAGCCATTATCTATTGACTTTCATAGATGACTACACAAGGAAGACATGGGTCTATCTCCTAAAACAGAAAAGTGAAGTGTTTGAGTGCTTTCGCCAATACATGGCTCTTGTTGAGAAGCAAAGTGGACACTATAATCAAATTCCTTAGGAATGATAGAGGTGGCAAATACATCTCAAATGATTTTCTACGTTTTTCTAGGGAACGTGTAATTCACAAGAAATTTACAACAAGATATACACCTCAGCAAAATGCTACGGAGGAAAGGAATAATATAACCATTATGGAAATGGTGACGAGTATGTTGAAGGCAAAGAATTCACCAAATTATTATTGGGCTAAAGCTGTCGCTTATGCAACATATGTCTTGAATAGATGTGCAACCAAAAGCATCCAGAACATAGTTTCTGAAGAGTCATGGAGTGGAAGAAAGCATGATGTCACTCACGTGATATTGTTTGGATGTGTGGCATATGCACACGTCTCGGATGAGCTAAGGAAGAAGTTGGACAGAAAGGGGGGAAAATGCATATTTTTTGGATACAATGATGAATCCAAGGGATATAAGCTTTACAATCCATTAACCAAGAAGGTCATAATCAACACAGATGTACAGTTCATAGAAGAGGAAGCATGGGATGGAATTTTAGAGAAGATAGTTAATGTAAAAGCATGTATACCACATGAGGACAAAGAGGCATTAACAACAACAGGTAATTCCTCAAAAGTGACTCCCTCTACTCCTATTCAAGCGCAACAAAGCAAGCAGCAAGAAACACCATCAACAAATACTAGGACAGCGTCACGGAGTCAAGCAAGTGCTTCTCCAAGCACGTTGCAAAGCGTAAAACCAAGTGACATGTCAAGCCCATCTTCAACAAGCACAAGAAGACCAGAATTCTAAAATTTAAATGAAATTTATGAGCAAGATGAAGTAGATAGCAGCGCTGGACTCTATTCATTATTTGCTTTGTTTTGTCATGTAGATGACCCAGTCCACTTTGAATATGTAGTCAAAGAAGACACATGGAAGTTAGTGAACCTTCCGCAAGGAAAAGAAGTCATTGGAGTGAAGTGGGTCTATAAGACCAAGAGAAATTTCGATGAGAAGATTGAAAGGCACAAAGCAAGGCTAGTTGTCAAAGGATACAAATAGCAGCATGGAAGAGATTATGTGGAGACGTTCGCACCAGTTGTGAAGATGGAGATAGTGCGTAGAATTGTGGCAATTGTGCTGCACAACACAAATAGAAAGTATATCAAATGGAAGTAAAATCAAATTTATTTAATTAAGTGCTCAAAGAGGAAGTGTTTGTTGTGCAACTGCCTGGTTATGAGGTAGAAGGAAAAGAAGACAAAGTGTATCAGTTGAGGAAAGCTCTTTATGGGCTGAACGAAGCACCATGTGCATGGTACAACAAGATAGATACCTACTTGTTCAACAATGGTTTCAACAAGTGTAACAGTGAGCCTACCCTCTACATCAAAGAGATCGATGGTAAATTTCTTATTGTTGTCTTATATGTAGATGATTTGATTTTTACAAGCAGTGATGATTTCCTCATCGCTGATTTCAAAGAAGTCATGAAAAGTGAATTTGAAATGACTAACTTGGGGTTGATAAGATATTTTTTGGGCATAGAAGTGAAGAAAAAATAAAATGACATCTTTATCTCTCAAGCAAAGTATGTGGCAGACATTTGGAGAGGTTTAAAATGTAGAACAAAAAGCCTGCACCAACCCCAACTGTCATGGGGTTGAAGTTAAGCAAAGAATATTGTAGCAGCAATGTCAATTCGACATTATACAAAAGTATGATAGGCTGTTTGATGTATTTGACCACCACTAGGCAAGATATAATGTATGCAGTGAGTCTCGTGTCAAGGTTCATGGAGACACCGGAGGAGACGCATTAACAAGCAGCGAAAAAGATTTTAAACTACGTTAATGGGACAAAACAATATGGCATTTCGTGCATCGCAACAGATGACTTCAGGTTGGTTGGTTACACAGACAGTGCTTGGGCAAGAAGTGTCGATGACAGAAAGAGCACACTAGGATATGTTTTTCATTTGGGCTCTAGAGCCATTTCATGGGCCTTCAAGAAGCAGTCAATAATGTCAATGTCAACAACAGAAACTGAATATGTCGTCGCAACAACAACAACGTGTTAGGGAGTTTGGATGACAAGGATGTTGAGGAACATTCACCACGATTAAGTGGGAACGACAACTATTTTCTGCAACAACACATCTACAATTTCATTATCAAAGAATCTCATTTTTCACAAGAGGACCAAGCATATTGATATTAAATATCATTTTATGAGAGAGTTGATTAACAATGATGAAATTGTATTGCAGCACTGCAAGTGACCTGAACAGTTTGTTGATATTTTCACAAAGCCATTGGAACATGAAAGTTTTGTTTATTAAAGAGATTGTTTGGTAATTGTTAATGGCGACAACTGTAATTAAGTGGGAATGCTAGAAATAATAATGCCAACCACCACCTTAAACACACTGAAAAACACCATGCTTGCCCCGTCAACCACTGCACGGATGTGATTTTGTTTGCAGGTGAAAGGACATAAGTGAGAGAAGAAGTACAACATGGACCATTCCGCAACACATCAGAAAAGTTAAGGCATTTAGTGAAGTTTAATAAATAAGTACGGGCAAGCATTCACTCCGCCACTGTTGCCCACAGGTCACAACATTTGCAAATCCAGAAAACCATTTACTATGTAAATTCGCCCATGCTGCTTATTAATTTTTGCTCCGTTATATGCTAATGTCAAATTGATATGTTGAGATAAATATGGATGTAAAAGTTATTTTGTATGTTGTTGGGCAAGTTGTGTTTTTCATTTGGAGCAACAACGAGAATGTATTTCCTTATGTTTTAAAGTATAATAGAAAATGTGGCTTGTTACATTATGGTATTAATCTTTCACAAATAAATTTATCACAATCTCTTTTTATTTTAATCTGTTTTTCCGTGAGTAAAATTTTTGTTTTTAATTAATTTCTTATATGGTTGCGATATCCTAGCTGCAACCTATGCAACTTATTTCTGAGCCAGTTGCCACAACCGATTTCTCACATCCTTTTCCCTCGTAGATTTTTTCTAACACCCTACATTAAGAAAATAAAAAGAGTTGTCTTACCTCCATGTCATCTTTTGTTGTATTAATATATATATATGATTGAATTAGGGAACCGCTCCTCCTGCAAACACATGGCTACCCCTCTACAGGTTTTCTTGTTTGTTTGTTTTATCCTGCTTGATTGTTTCCTTGGAAATACTCAGACCACACTACCTTCCATAAAAATTTATGGCCAGCGTTCTGGTCACTAGAGGAGCTTCTCCCATGGAGGCACGACTCCTCTGCCCCAAACCGCTGACCATGTATGTTCATCTATGAGGGGACTTCGGTTTACAGTGAAATAGAGGTCATGTTTGTAGAGGAAAGAAAATATGTGCACAATAGACGTGATCTTTGGAGGTCTCACAACCACCCAAATTTCAAATCCCCAGCTCAGCAATTTGAGGTGGCCTTGGGTGATGAGAAAATCTGATGGGGATGGGTCCTGGGACCACTACAAAAGGCCTGCGACTTCACCATGCTGCCTTGCTTCAACCTGTAGCTTGGTCAGGAAGATTTGACAGAAGAAAAAACAAAATAAAGACTGAAAACAAAAACAATTTCACTATTCAAGGGAAAAAAAATTGTCAACGCTCTGCAATATTATAGTGATGGACTGATATATTCTGTGAATTTGCCGAGTCAATGATAAAATGAAACAGATTCATCATACAAATAAACGAGTATTATTATTTTAAATGTAGCAGGTATTTCCAAAGTAATTGTTAAATTCTGCGATCTATCTGAGGAGAAAGTTTAAAATTTAATAATTTTTAGGGCAAAGAAATGGTGAGGAGACGAAAATATCTGCTAAAGAAGATAATCAACACGAACTGCTCGTCGTAAGTAACTAAATGAAGTTAAAGTTTGGGTCATCTTCTTCTGATAGAAGGCTGTATTTGTCTCACCGTCTCAAAAGTATCTGTTTATCATTTGTGGTTGTTGAAATGTGAGACTGTGACATGTTCTTTTTGCCCTAATTTTATGATAATTAAATTAAATTTGGTGATAGTAAGAAAATCATATAATCTTATAATAATGGATAAAATGCAAATTTATAATTTTAATGATGTGTAAGAAAACAAACAAATATTATAAAATTATTATATTTCATATTGAGTGAAAAGAGTCACAAGTTGTCTTTAAGCCATAATCCAAACCACTTGAGTTAAGAATTGTTGATGTCACGATGTTACTCTTAGGGTATTGAATCTAAACGAGAGACAATTACAACCTTCTACTCAACCACCCAAAATAGCTTTAATTTACAAAATTAAAATAATTTAAAATTATACATTTCTTAATAATTGATAAAATGAATTCTATCAGATAACTCATTCAATTACTTATTATAATTTTTTTTAATTTTATAAAATTATAAATGGAAAATTATTTTACTACAGCATAGTAGTTATGCAAAAGAACATGACATTATAATAGATAGCACAATATGTGCATAGTTTTAAAATGACAATAAACCACAAAGCATGCGCCAGAAAAACTAAAAAAAAATATGAATAAAGGTATAGTTGACTTTATCTTTTTTAGCCTTGTTTCTTTTTAACTTGTTACCAGCCATTTAGAAATGGATCAACGAGAACCAAAGATAATTCTGTGGGGAATATTTTTCTAAATTTGAGCACTTTATGGTATGTGCGAGTTTGGTATAATACTTTATAAAATGAAAATTTATTTTTAAAAAATAAATAAAAAATGAATGCTCCAAAAGAGTTCAACGCGTAATCTGCGTGTGCACTTACTAACAGTAGCCACCACGTATCTATCATCTTCTGCGTCTCAAATCCACTGCCAAATCGTGTGAAAGGTATAGAAAATAATTGATTTCCGCAGATAAGTAGAAACAAAGAATGAATATTGCCGACAAGTAGAGATAGATAATGAATATATTCAGACCTCACATGGTAAATAGCATTCTCTTTTATTCGGTTTCGAATTGATATTTGACATTGATATATGATAGTGATGATAGAGAGATATACATTTTCTACATTTTAGCGATGGAAAGCTGATTGGAGTTTTGTAATGGTCGTTAAAGCAGAAAAGATGGAGACAAGGGGCATATATAATGTGGGAATGCAGTGGGAGATCAGGTGAAAGCCACTGTGAACAAAAAACAGATTCCTACAAAAGAAGGTTCCGAGACTAGTCACAGATCGAGCTGGTGGCACTCAATGTGCCTACAACGGATGATACGAGCATTCTTATCTTCCGTTCTACTCTCGTTTTTAAATCAATTATTTGGGTACAGAAGGGAACCTGTTAGCTCCTGCTGTAGCAAGTATTCATTTTTCATGATTTGCATTTCACAGGCCAAATATGTCGTACTTTTCTTGCTGCAATGCTCCATATTTGCTCAAACAGTCTCCAAATGAAGAAGGCTACTTCAAGTTCATTCAATTGCCTTCACATTTTTGTAAAGTTTTCCTAGTATCGCTACTTTTAGTTAAAGGGAGGTCCAAACAGTTTAATATTGGTCTCCCTAGGTTTAAATTTCACGTTTTAGAATATAGAGATTGTAAGTCTGTCCAAACAGTTTAATCTTGGCAGACCCTTAGATAGGTAGAGAAAAAGAAGAGTCCAACAGTTTAATCTGGGCTCTGGAATAAATATGGGTAGTATGTAGATAGGAAAGAATCAAAAGAAAAATGTATGATGGGTTTGCAATTCTAAGTGCACCCCCAAGCAAAAGAAGAAAAAATGCTAGGCAAGTAGGCTCGGTAGGTAGTTCTGAGGCTGTTGAATTTCTAACAAGTTCCAAGTTTGCAGGTATCCTATCATTTTGAACATAATCAGTAAATTTTTGTAAGAAAAAGGCTCAAATGAGGTATAACTAACTCCCCTTCTCTGCTTTCCCCCGATCATTAACTAACATCCCCAAAAGAGGTCAAGATCTGCTTGACACCTCTTCAGTTCATCATCTTCATCACTATGGTTGAGTAAAGATTTGCTTTACTCAAAGCTGTTCCATATCTTCTCCCGAAGTATGGTCTTACCCCCTGCAACAGCCTAAGTTCCCCCCGAACTTGGCACTTTCTTATCATCTCCATGTTAACCACTAACATTATTATGTAGCTCCCTATGTTTCCCATCCCCGTATTAATATTAAGTAAATTCCCCTATGTAATATCCCTTCCCCTGGTTGAAAAATAACCATAGCAAGTCCCGAGAATTGTTTAATTTATCAGAAACTAAGCAAGAACCCAACCTCCGAAACCACCTTCCACATACTATGGACTCCTTCCTAAGTATAAAACTCCCTCGAAGTAGTCGGACCCCTTCCGAAAACTTCAAAAGCCCTTCACACCCGCTTACTTACATTTTCTCCTCAAAGCCATTTTCGCATCGCAATCTCGCACTCACACATTCATGCAAAACAATGCCCATCCGTTCCCTGCCGATGCGATATTGCGAAATCGACGATCGACGATCGCAAGCGCCGAGTGTCCAATCTGTTCACCCCTTTCCTCTCTGCCAATGCGATATCGCGATATCGCATATCGGCAGTCGCAAACGCCAAATGCCCACCCAATGATCCCCCTCTTTCCCCGCCGACGCGATATCGCGATATCGCATCGGAGTCTCTTCACCAATAGTCCATCCAGTACCTCACCATGTCGTTCTGTACCAGGGACCCACTGATGACGTCATTCGCCGTACATCTGACGCAGTGCTTACGTCAGCAGCTAGAAAAGCCAAAAAAGCTTGGCTCAAAAAGAAAAATCGCACTTCGGAGCTCCAGATCAAGAAACAGAGGCAGTTTTCGATGCACGAATAGCTACGGGAAATAGGCCATTTCGAGGAATCTTCAGGGAATCTTCTGATTGCCGAGCCCACTGTGCACCGAAAAAGCCCGAAAGCATCATTTAGATTTTGAAGAGTTCTAAGCAGACCTGTCACGGTCACTTGTAATGATGTCTTTTTGATATTTTGTTTATAAATACCACCCGAAGCGATATTGTAAAGGGTTGGTTGGTTGGTAGTAGTAGTTGTTGGTCAGTTTCCTTTCGAGCAATTTTCTCTGAGTAAAGACTCACACTGAAACTGTCGTATTTTTCATAATCAAAGATTGCTGAAAGCATGGATTGCGAAACAACTTGCTGTTTTCTCTTGGCCGAAGCATGATGTCAGAATGCCTGTGTCTCTGCATGATCCAATAAGTGTTCTTCCTCCCTGTTCATTTTATGTTTTTATCATCTTTTCACCTTTCTAAGTTGTAGGAAAAAAGAATAGCTTAAGATTTGTTTAAATACACCTTAAGTTCAATTTCTGCACTCTTCGATGTTTTCTTCCGAAACATTTATGAGCTAGAATTCTTAACTGCTCTAGTTTACCCTGTTTCTTTCATATATGAGTGCATGTCTTTGGAATTCTTAACTTCTCTGGGATCCCACTCATCCACTTCTCCCCTTTGTCAGCATGATGAAATGATTCCCTTTTGCCTTTCATCCCTGATGTTCATTCTGTACTTTCAGGAGCCTGAGTATTGTATCCTGCGCGGCTATCCCGCTCCGTATCCCCTTGTGACCAAGAAAACGCTCGCATGCCTCAATCTGTGACTCCATTCCCAATGGTTCAAAACTTATAACACTTTACTGTGTCTCTTTACTCGAGAATCCTACCTTCCTTCCAATCACAGTCAACATTCCCTTGAAGTCAGAAAGCTAGCCTAAAATCATCAACTAAGGTTGAATCTAGATCAACTGAGGTTGAATCCAAAGGAGAGAGCCCTCTCCGATTGCAGGTGGGCTAGACCCTGCAATCAGAAGATTGGTTTGTGGTTATCTCGACTGTATCCCTAATAGGAGCCTAGGGACAACCTGAGTGATAACATAATGGCGACTCCACTGGGGACCTCCTCAGATAAATCAATGCAATCAATCTGCAGCTCTATAGTGGAAGAAACTGACTTGTAAAAGCCTCGGTCCAGCTGTATCTGCGCGCACCATTGGGGATTCGAGCTCTCGGTTCATCTTTAAACCCCAATGGAGGAAGTGCTCCTATTTTTGAAAGCTTGTCATGTTTAGTTCTGATCTTTGATGGTGGACAAAAATCAGGCACTTCAGAGTCCAGACATCCACCTGGCGACTCCACTTCAATTTCAATCAAAGGCTCCACTGAGGAACAAACCAAATGTTACAGCCAAGTTTCCCATGTATTAGCAACATAAGAGAATGACCGAATCTTGGGAAGAACTTCCGATAGAAGAAGTTTTAGAAAAATGCAGAGAAAGTTTATCAGAGTTTGAACTTGATGATAGATTTTTCAGGAAGGTATTGTCAACAATACCTGGCGGCCGGAATAAATTGTTCCTTGAGTTTTTTGTGCAAAAATATGAGAACGAAATTGAACTCTTGGGAGCTCAAATTCAGTCTTATAATTTTCGCAACCCTCAAGAGTTTTGCCAAAATCTTCCTCCTCCAGTTCAACGGGAAATAGTGTTATCGCTTGAATTAAAGTTTGAGTATGATTTGGGTTCCCAGGGAAAGACAGAAGGATGAACGGCTAGGGTCATTACCGACGATGTAACTGATCCTTCCATCCCAAAGAGCCCGGAATCATACCTAAGCTTCCACGCCCATATTCAACAGGGAACACTGTCGCTTGAGGACCTGAGGATTCTGTTTGATCTGGGATCCAAGGGAAAGACAGAAGGATCATCTGCTAGGCTCATTACCGAAGATGCAGCTACTCCCCTCGACCCAGAAGATCCTAAATCATGCTGAAGTCTCCCGTTCTCAACTCAGGAGAAGATGCCACCACCTGCTGATTCATAGACTCTGCATGATTCTATTGAAGATTCAAACGAAGCAGAGGAAGTTCTCTCGCAGGGTAAGTTCATTGATCCAATCAGATTATATGGAACTTTGGCTTAACAAAATTTTGCTAACATGTTTCCTCAGTGAAGACCATAAGCTTCAACGCCAAATGACGGAGGCCACAATTTTGGTTGTAAAAGCATATGCCTGGATGATGCTTTTGCATTCAGAAACGATCCGTCAGCAAGACTATCGTGTTTCACAGTTACTTAAATGGTTGCACTGGTTGTTTGATTTTACCTAACGGCAAAGCAGTTGCTGGTTAGGGTAGGTAGGTAGAAGAAATAAAGCGGCCGAAGGAAATAAATTTTTGCAGAGGACAGCAAGAAATGAAAAAATCAAGGCATCCTGGCCTCCTGTTCTTGACTTCCCGCAAGGAGAAGCCATCCCCGAGTGGAGCCACTGTTAGCTCCTGCTGCAGCAGGTATTCATTTTTCATGATTGGCATTTCACAGGCCAATATGGTCGTACTTTTGCTTGTGGCAATGCTTCCATATTTGCTCAAACAGTCTCCAAATGGAAGAAGGCTACTTCAAGTTCTTCAATTGCCTTTCAAATTTTTGTAAAGTTTCCTGCGTATCGCTACTTTTTTGTTAAAGGGAGGTCCAAACAGTTTAATCTTGGTCTCCCTAGGTTTAAATTTCATGTTTTAGAATATAGAGATTGTAAGTCTGTCCAAACAGTTTAATCTTGGCAGACCCTTAGATAGGTAGAGAAACAGAAGAGTCCAACAGTTTAATCTGGGCTCTGGAAGAAATAAGGGTAGTATGTAGATAGGAAAGCATCAAAAGAAAAATGTATGATGGGTTTACAAGTCTAAGTGAACCCCCAAGGAAAAGAAGAAAAAATGCTAGGCAAGTAGGCTGGGTAGGTAGTTCTGAGGCTGTTGAATTGCTGACAAGTTCCAAGTTTGCAGGTATCCTATCATGCAGAACATAATCAGCAAAGTTTTGTAAGCAAAACGCTCAAATGATGTATAAATAACTCCCCTTCTCTGCTTTCCCCTGATCATTAACTAACATCCCCAAAAGAGGTCAAGATCTGCTTGACACCTCTTCATTTCATCATCTTCATCACTCTGGTTGAGTAAAGATCTGCTTTACTCAAAGCTATTCCATATCTTCTCCCGAAATATGGTCTTACCCCCTGCAACAGCCTAAGTTCCCCCCGAACTTGGCGCTTTCTTATCATATCCATGTTAACCACTAACATTATTATGTAGCTCCCTATGTTTCCCATCCCCGTATTAATATTAAGTAAATTCCCCTATGTAATATCCCTTCCCCTGGTTGAAAAATAACCATAGCAAGTCCCGGGAATTTTTTAATTTATCAGAAACTAAGCAAGAACCGAAACTCTGAAACCACCTTCCACATACTATGGACTCCTTCCTAAGTATGAAACTCCCCCGAAGTAGTCGGATCCCTTCCGAAAACTTCAAAATCCTTTCACACCCGCTTACTTACCTTTTCTCCTCAAAGCCGTTTTCGCATCGCAACCTCGCACACACAAATTCATGCAAAACAATGCCCATCCTTTCCCCGCCGATGCGATATTGCGAAATCGATGATCGGCGATCGCAAGCGCCGAGTGTCCAATCTGTTCACCCCTTTCCTCTCCACCGATGCGATATCACGATATCACATATCGCCAGTCGCAAGCGCCAAATGCCCACCCAATGATCCCCCTCTTTCCCTGCCGACACGATATCGCATCGAAGTCTCTTCACCAACAGTACATCCAGTATCTCACCATGTCGCGCTGTACCAGGGACCCACTGATGATGTCATCCACCGCACAACCGACGCAGTGCTTACGTCAGCAGCCAGAAAAGCCGAAAAAGCTTCGCGCAAAAAGAAAAATCGCATTTCGGAGCTCCAGATCAAGAAACAGAGGCAGTTTTCGATGCGCGAATAGCTACGGGAAATAGGCCATTTCGAGGAATCTTCAGGGAATCTTCTGATTGCTGAGCCCACTGCGCGCTGAAAAAGCCCGAAATCGCTCAATCGTGCTAAAGGATCCAGTTTAAAGACAGCAGCAGATCATTCACAGAGTTTAAAGTGTATCATATCAAATCAGCAGGCTTCAAGCGTGTCAAATAGTATCAATGGACAACGAAAACCATCAATGTAGCAGCAAAGTGTATCAGAGAATATCTTGAGCAGCGGCCCAAAGCAAGAGAAAATTGAATATCTTCCAGCAGATTCATAGGAGGAGAGCAAAATCACTTGAAGCTCTCAAATCATAATAATTGCACATTCAATTCGCACCAAAGCCGAACTGCAGCCCCAAAGCACATTCACTTCAGCAGGAACGCATCTGGTCCCCAAGGGCCACCTCGTCACCTGTTCTGATTCAGCTGGCCCCAGCGCAGCCAAAAAGATTTACTTGCATTTATTTCCAGCAAGCACTTAGATTTTGAAGAGTTCTAAGCAGACCTGTCACGGTCACTTGTAATGATGTCTTCTTGATATTTTGTTTATAAATACCACCCGAAGCGATATTGTAAAGGGTTGGTTGGTTGGTAGTAGTAGTTGTTGGTCAGTTTCTTTCTAGCAATTTTCTCTGAGTAAAGACTCACACTGTAACTGTCATATTTTTCATAATCAAGGATTGCTGAAAGCATGGATTGCGAAACAACTTGCTGTTTTATCTTGGCCAAGGAATGATCACGGAATTCCTGTGTCTCTGCATGATCCAATAAGTGTTCTTCCTCCCTGTTTATTTTACGTTTTTAACATCTTTCAGCCATTCTAAGTTGCAGGAAAAAAGAATAGCTTAAGATTTGTTTAAGTACACCTTAAGTTCAATTTCTGCACTTTTCAATGTTTTCTTCTGAAACGGTCATGAGCTAGAATTATTAACTGCTCTAGTTTACTCTGTTTCGTTTGTATATGGGTGCATGTCTTTGGAATTCTTAACTGCTCCGGGATCCCACTCATCCATTTCTCCCCTCCGTCAGCATGATGAAATGATTCTCTTTTGCCTTTCATCCCTGATGTTCATTCCGTACTTTCAGCAGCTTGAATGTTGTATCCTGCGTGGTATCCTGCTCCGTTCCCTTGTGACCAAGAACACTCGCATGCCTCATCTGTGACTCCATGCCCAATGGTTCAAAGTATAACACCTTACTGTGCCTCTTTAATCGAGAATCCTACCTTCCTCCCAATCACAGTCAACATTCCCTTGAAGTCAGAAAAGCTAGCCTAAAATCATCAACTAAGGTTGAATCCAGATCAACTGAGGTTGAATCTAAAGGAGAGAGCCCTCTCCGATTGCAGGTGGGCTAGAACCTGCAATCAGAAGATTGGTTTGTGGTTACCTCGGCCGTATCCCTACTAGGAGCATAGGGACAACATGAGTGATAACACAGTCAAAAAAAGGTTGTCACCGCTAGTCAATCAAAGGAGTGCTCATCTTTCCCTATGGCGTTCTTTGACGGAGCTGAACAACTGGGAGTTTGTGGTTGTGGCTTTCTCATTATGATAAATGAAAACACTCATTTCTCCATTCACTGGAACGGAGGGATTGGCTCCAACAGTAACGCGGAGGCTATGGCCCTTGCCGGACTCTTAAAATTATGCCTCCTTCTTGATATTCAACAGGTCTCGGTATTTGGAGATTCGAAAGTTATGGTCGATTTCATATCAAGAAAAAATCACATTTTAGTGCCTCACCTGACTGGCTGGATGGATAGGATCAACTTTTTCTGGGGTTGCATGGCCGGAAGTTCTATTGGTCACATCTGTAGGGACAAAAATATGAAAGCTGATTCTCTATCAAAATTGGGCCTTCTATCTGCTCCAGGTTTATGGTATTTGCAGATTTTCTTTGATGGGGAAATCTTTATATTCATGAATTTGCTCTCCCGGACTTCTAGATTTGTTGGTCTTCCTTGGTTCTATTTTGATGCTGCTTCATATCTTCCTCATTCTCATGTCGTTATGCTTATGTATTTTGTGTGTGTCTGGTTGGCGATTTTTCTTATAGCCTCTCTATAGTTTTTCCGGATCATGATACTTTGTGGACCTAACAGAACTATATAGGTTAGTTTCTGTTATTATTAGTTGGATATGCCCTTATGCTGATCTTTTTTTGACCAAATGTTTTTTGGGTCATCTCATATGTAATCATTTTTGGAACTCTTATATCTCTCATATAATATATTACAGCTTTTTGGTTCTGAAGAAAAAAAAGAGAAACTATTAAAAAAAATTATAATAATTAGAATTTTTGAAATTAAATAAAATATTTGAAAATTAATAAAATAATTTAAATGATATAACTAAATTGATAAAACATATATATATATATATATAATAATATGAATTAAGTAAAGATTATCTGTAAATATTATATAAGAGAAATTTTTGATCATTTAGTTTTGATGTTGAACCACACTTGTTGATTTCAAATAAATAATCAAAAATTTCTTTTTATGATTTTGATTAAAAGACTTTATTTAATTATAAAGATTAAATATTAATTAAATATCATGAAAATTGAATTATTTAAATGTAAGTTTAATTTTTTCCTAAATTAAAATGAAAATAATTTTATTTATTTATAAAATATTATAAAATAATAAATTTAATTATTATTTATTCATAAATATTATAAAATAATAAATTTAATTATTTTAAAATTAAATCAATCTAAGACCATAAAATTATGATTTTGATATATATTTTTTTTTAAATAGTTGAACACCTTAAATTATAAATTAATTTTTAAACACCTATAATTTTTGAACACGGTGAATATCTAATTGTTGAAATTTATGTTACATCTCATTGTCCCCTTATATTAAACAAAATTAATTACATAATATCAAATCCTCAAAATTTTGGTGACCCAACATAAGTATCCTAACCTTGAAATAAAGATTTTGCATAATACATGATTTTAGGATATCCAAAATAGTTCCAAATTACATCTTATCAAGTTTTAATACATCTATAAATCTTATCAAGTTTTAATACATCTATAAATTCAAAAATGGTGTTATTTCAATTACCCTAATAATATAGAAGAAAAAAAGAAAATTTATAATTTCAAAGGTGGTGTTATGTTGTTTCAGTTATCCTAATAATATTAGGGAAAAGAAAATATCAATTTCGAAATAAAATCAGATAATTTATTAATCGTTTAAAAATTTAATTTATATTTCAACTTTAAGTGAGCTTACGTTTCCAAAATTGAGTTCAAACTATTTATCTGCTTCCATTCCACACTATCAACACCCCAGTTTATATTAATGTTTTTTATACAACATGCAAATTTGTAAATAAAAGAAACATATTATAACAATAGAACCAATTCTTCTATCTAAACCCAAGAGGGTTAATTTATATATATCCCTTTATAATGAATGTTTGTATGGTATACAAATTTAAAATAAGCACATATTATATTAAAAGATTTCATACAATTACCTTACACAAAGAGATCTTATATTTATGAAAGTTGAATAGCAACCTCTTCGTATAACACTAGAGTGTTTTGTATATTTTAAAATCATCATCTAGCAACATATTTTCCCTCCTTATGGCCTAGCCTCTTTCAGAGAGATACATCGTACTATATTCCTCCATGGTTATATTCTCCTAGTAATAGGGAATGTTGAAATAATGGGTTTCGCTAGTGTATCCACTGGTCTATTTATTATAATATATAAAAAATGATTATTAACTTAAATGCTTATATTTATAACCATCATATTTTGTACTTTTAATGGTTTTATTATAATATATAAAAAATGATTATTAACTTAAATGCTTATATTTATAACCATCATATTTTGTACTTTTAATGGTTTAATAAAAAGATAAATTACACTATATGACTTATTTTAACTCTATATCATGAATACAAGATCATTACATTAGTAGTGATGTAAAATGAAAAGATATGTCCACAGATCATTACATTAGTAGTGATGTGAAAAGAAAAGATATGTACACAATTTACTATGGAGAAATTAATGAGAGAAAATGTGAATTTAGGTATTATTTTTCCTTGTTTTGATAGTATTTTTTTTTTTTTTTTTTTTTAATGTATTCACTCATATTTTCACTCCCTGAATCAATTTTACTTACATTTTTTTTAAGGCAAAAAACTATAAGATTTTAGTAGTACAATTTTTTCATAAATATTTCTATAAAGAACTATTTCTTCCCACACTAAGTAACCATTAAATTTTAATTCTAAAATTTATTATTGAGATGTCGATAAGAACTCCAACAAAATGAAGGATTATGCATTTTTCCTTAATTGATTGAGTGTAGAAGAGAATACATTTGCTATTAAGAAAATGACAAAATATTTCTTGAATGTGTTGTTGTTGTTTTAATTGGCATATTTTGAACAAGGGCAAGAGAATGATCTATATTCCTTATACTAAAGTATTATGGCACCACTGCATATACTTCGTAATCTTGGTCTTGAAGTAGGTTGGGCATATTTACATGTGCTATAGTTGTTGCATTGGAGTGTTTATTGTATAATCTTATATATGCCTTTTGTGTGGAACCAATAGTTGTTGAGATTTTATCCATTGTTGACCCAACATTTTGTCTTAACAAGTGATAACGTTTGTTCTTGAAATATAGTAGATTTCTTTTTACTAGAGTATGAATATAAGAATGCTATTGTCTCTATTGTTCATAGCTAGAGTGATATAGATGTTTGAAGATATGGGGTAGCTTGACCTTTGCTATGACTGTCTTTATAAGGTGGATATTTTTATGGTTATAAACTATGACATACTTACAAAAACTAAAAATTCAATATGGCCTAGCCTTTGTTGAAGTGTTGCATGCCAAACAAACTTTAAGATAGATGAATAAATGGAAATTGCTTGTTGAAGTTGAATCTCTTTTGCATGTAGACTAGTAGACTTGAGATATTGTAGCTGCTTGTTGCAACTCTTTGTAGGTTGACTATCTAACCCAAGGTGTTGTATCTTGAAGATGATGTAGATCCTTTTTTTGATGTTGAAAATCCATTTTGGTAGCTATTTACAATTGTATTTAATGGACATCTTACTTATGTAAAATTCTTTTCTTGAATGTTATCCAAAGCATGTTGATTTTAGAATTTTGTATCCTTGTGGTAAAGCATGGCTTATATGTTCCTATATTTGATCCTCTTCTACTTCTTTTGGAAGGAGATATTTTGATCTTGTTCTTATTTTGTAGGTAGTTAGAATTTTTGAAATAATGTTGATTGTTGATACTACATACCTAGAAATGCTTGATGCAAATTTTATTAGTTTTCTCTTCTTTTTTTATCTTTCTTTCCAAAGCAATGGTGATCTGAATGGAATATCTCTTCCACCTATGTTAGTTACCCATTGTATCTTTACCATGGGTAACTACCATAGGTGGACGCGGCATTCCATTTGGATCAAATGGTGTCATTTCTAGTTTTCATCATAACTTGTCCTTGTTAATCTTGGTAGGGTTTACATGGTGCAAAATTATATTCTAGACCTAGGGTTTCCTCCATGGAGGTTTTCAACTAGAATTTTGTCCCAAGTGCCTTAGGGGTGTTTTCATCTAATTATTATATTACTCTTTTCTTTTTTTCTCTTTCTTTACTTCTTCTTCTTCTTATTTTTAACATTTTTCAATAATCTGGATAGATTTAGAGCATTGTAAGTATTAACCACATCTGGTTGTTGTGTTTTCATTATGGTTGTGAATTTTTCCTTGGAAAAATGTTTGTTCTAGATCTTGAATATGAAGTCATTAACTATGACAGGGATACTTTCCTGACATATTTTTCTTATCTTTACCAATCCGTTCTCATAACATATTTCAATCATATAGGGGTCCAAACACCCTATCCTTAGTTTTCCCTTGAAATATTTTAATCTTGAGTTAGACAAGTGCCTAAGCCAATTCTTTTAAATTTCTAGGCTTGATCTTATATTACCATTTCTTCATTTTTAGTTGAACCACCTTTGTATGGAACAAGTCTTGTCACCTATATTCATCTATGGCATCCAAATATTGCAATCTCTCCTCTTAGGTTGATGAAAGGTTTAAGGTGAGGGTAGAGGTTGTCCTTAGTGAAGAAATTTCAAATTCGGTAGGAAACATTTCTTTCTTTCCATGGAATAGCTCATAGGGTGTGAATCCTATGGTGGTCTTCCAAGTGGTCTTACATTCCCATACAAATTAAATTAGCATATTTTCCCAATCCTTCCTATGCATGTTGACTATCTTGGTGCGGATATTTTTTAGTTCAATGTGGCCATTTCTACTTGTCCATTTACTTGAGGATGACATGGAATAAATTTCCTATGGTATATCTTTTTCAACTACATGATATGCTTAATGAGGTCTTAGGTGAACTTTGGTCTTGTACATATGACTATCTACCTTGGGAATCAAAACATTAAGAAAATGTTTTCATGTAAGAATTGAGCTACCTTTCCTTCTATTGTTACCTTCATTTCCTTAACTTCAACTCACTTTATCAAGTAACAAATGCACACCAATATGTGCCTCTTTTGGTCTGAAGGAGGATCGATGTGGCGTACAAAAGTATAGACCCCATCTGTCAAAAGATTCAATTGAAATATGAGGTTACAAAAGCATCTCATTATCTATTATATTGGTTAGTTTTGATGAAAATCATGCCACAACATTTAGTTTCCGATGCTTGCCAAGTATTGTGAGATCAAGTTGTTTTAGTAATAATAGCCATCTAATATTTGACCACTAATATTAGGTTGGTTCATTGAATATCTAATGTAAGCATGATATGTATGCACAAAGACTATATATCCAATGACATAATGGCTATAACTTTTAAAGGCATAAATTGTTGTAAGAAATTCTTTCTCTGTAAATATGTAATTTATATTTGCAATAGACAAATTATTGCTAATATAATAAATTTCAAATGGAATTTGTCTTCTTGTTGGCCTAAAACTACCCTTATTTCCTTGTCAAATTCATTAGCATGGATGTGGAAAAGAATGTCCCACCTAGGACTTTGAAAAACAAGGGTTGTGATAAGATTTTATTTAATGCACTCAAATGTTTTTTGACATTCTATTGTTGGGTAGAATGTAGTATCCTTGAAAGAAAGTGAAAAAGGGGAGCATGTTTGCTAAAGTCTTTAATATGCCTCTTGCATTATTTAGCATTCCCATGGAAACCTCTAACAATTTTTTTTATTTTTGGGTGTAGGAAAGTGCTCGATGATGTTCACTTTTCTTTCATCCACTTCATTCCCCTTGGACAAGAGACGGTGGCCTAAGACAACCCCTTAACTCATAAGGATGTTGCATATCTCATGGTTAAAAAGTGAGAGGTTCATTTCTTGACACATCTTTAATACTTTTTAAAGGTTTGTAAAAGTATCATAAAAGAAATTTCTATAAGGTGGGAAGTCATCCATGTTGATTTATATGGTGTTAAGGATGAGATCAGAAAGGTGCTTAGCACAACTCTTTGGAAGGTTGTTGGAGTATTATAAATCCAAAGAGAAGGACCTTGTAGGAAAATTTTCCCAAAGCATAAGTTAAGGTGATTTGTCTTGGTTCTCTAGGATATTTTTTATCTTATTATATGCACTCAACCATCTAAAGTTAGAAGTACCTTCTTCTTACTATAACATCTAGTACTTGGTTAATAAAAGGGAAGGGAAAACGGTCCTTCATAGTAGATTTTTTAATCTCTATGTAATCCATAAACACTCTCCATTTTCCATTCCCTTTAGTACAACAATCAAGGGTAAGGCCCACTTACTATCGAAAATATGACAAACGAATCCTTGATCCAAGAGTTTTTGAACTTCGTCTTTGGCATTGTCCTTTAAAATAACATTCATTCTCCATTGAGGTTATCTAATGGATCTAGAATATTTCTTGATGCAGATATGATCGCTGTATATGCCTAGATGGAGCCATTTCATGTACCTTTTGTCCCATATAAAGGTTTTAACATGTTTTTTTAAAGAAATACAACAATTATGCTCTTGTTCATTACTCAAACTAGCGTTTAATTTCAAAGCTATTGAGGGGTATATTTCTACTATTTTAATTGTGGTTGGAAATCTCAACAATGAATATATCTACCCATAAGGATTATTCTAAACTAATGGGAATTTTGGGTTAATGTGGTTGTTTTTTCTCATTAAAACCATCAATTTTTATAGCAACAAGGTACAAATTTTGCAAAGAAATAGATATGTAGATGTCTCATATGATTTTTTTATAGCTAAGGTTTTCTCAATGGTTAGGAGAGGATAAATAAAATGTTTTTAGGAATAGGATCGTGGAGTAGTATATCTCAAAACGAATGCAAAAATAAAACAAAAAAATGTACAATATGAGAGAAATTGATATACATGGTTCACCTGATTTCAACTACATCCATGAAGAAACAACCAAGCCTTATTTTATCCCATATAGAAAAATAAATGGATAGCATGATATACCCCTATGCTTGGGTACCATTGAAACATGATTTCTTAGAAAAATTCAAAATTTTGATACCATTTTTTAAAACATGAAAATAAATAAATCATAAATTTTATCAATGGGTTCATGCAAATGGCAAGAAACATAAATAA
>APFE030658493.1:109460-155353 GCA_000404065.3 Pinus taeda
AACAAAATGGAATATAAATACATAAGAACACAAAAAAGACACTTATAATGATCAATGAGAGATTCACTAATTTGACTACAGATGTCAAACAAATGCACCATTGCACATTCCCTTCTCTCTAGAATAGGCCACCCCCAAGTTGAGATTGTTAATGGTTCCTTGTAGAAAAGGTTAGTAGAAAACACTGCCATGGGTTGCAAATAGTCCAATAAACAAATATGAGGATTTAAATATTCAAACCCTAGATTCTATTGGTATTGATTAGTATATTATTATTATTATGAATATGAATTAAACATTGTATAAAGATACTAGGAACATAAAACATGAAATAAACATTGTAACTCCAATTTACTAAAAAATGGAATATCATTTATAAATGATACCTATGGGGAGGCATCTTAGCTAAGCTTGGTGGACCTCCTCCTTGGGAGGGTTTGTGGTGAATGGGAGGGTTTGTGGTGAATCTTGTACCTATTATAAAATTATCCCTCTCCAAAGGGTAATCGAGATAGAAAATAAAAATAAAAAGAAAATGGTTGAGATCACCGAGTGAGAACAGCTCAAATGTTATGAGATCAAAAGTTAGATGATGAAAAAGGTCATGGTGAATAGAAGGAAAACCTCTCCTATTTATGACATGCTAGACTTGAGATCAAACATTAGAAAATATCTTGGACCAAATCAAGATCTAGCAAATTTTGGTATTTTATTATTTTTGTGAGAGGAAAAGGTCAAAATGAATGGTTAATAGATTTTATTTTGGAAATTAACTCAAAAATTATAATTTACTATGTCAATTAATAAAAACAATCTATAAACAAAAGATTTATAAATTATTTCTGTTTGATTTGGTAAAATAGTTAGAAATTGATTGATACCATAATCCTTCAAGATTATAGTAAATAATAGTTAAGTGTAAAATTAGGTGATGTAACCAATAGTTGGTTGGGAAAACTGATAACCCACATGTTTCCCATGTTATAAATATGTTTCATTTCTTAATGAATGGACAATAGAGCTTTTCACATGATACTCAGTGTGACATGGTATCAGAGTTGAGTGTTCCTTTGTGCCCCCTTCCTCTATGTATTGGAAATCGATCTATTTGCAATCAATTATTATATGCAAGGCACCATGAATATGTTTGACAATGTGAAAATAAAATTCCAGTGCATAGGTTTGAATAGGTGTTGTTGTAATCTAAGATATTACTATGGATATGTTATTGAAGAAATTTTGAACTACACTAGACTTCAAAATTGTGTGCCTAGAGTGAGCATGAACATGAACGTTGATTCCAAACAACATGAAGGGTCAAGAATGGGCATGGAGGTTACAATGTTTCATCTAAGACTTTGCTTGGGTTAACATCAAGATTAAAAACTCTTAGACAAGTGTTTGATGAGTTTTTTATCGATAATATTGGTAAAACAAATTCTCTGACAGAAACTCTCGGTTGAGAGTTTAGATTCTATTTAAAACACTCAACCATGAGTTTAGATTCCATTTAAAATTCTTGGACAAGAATCTAGATTCTAATTAAAACTCTTAGCCCAAAGTTTATATTCTATTTAAAACTCTTGATCAAGAGTTTATATTCCATTTAAAACTCTTGGTATAAGATTTAGATTCTCATATGAGAGTTCAAATTACATTTAAAATTCTTGTATGAGAGTTTAGATTCTATTACAAAAGTTTGAATTCTTATAGGATAGTTTAGCTTCTTGTATGAGAGTTTATATTCCATTTAAAACTCTTGGTCGAGAGTTTATATTCTATTTAAAACTCTTGACCAAGATTTTAGATTCCATTTAAAACTCTCGATTAAGAATCTAGATTCTAATCAAAAGTCTCAACAAGAACTCTCAGTCGAGAGCCTGTCATTCTCTCGATGAAGAGTTTTATCAAGTAAAAATCACTGCAATTAACACAAACCAAAGTTGTAAAGAAATATCGTATGAAAGTTTCAAATTTCTTGGCCGAGAAAGTTTTTCATCTCTCATCCAAGAATTTTTTTTTAGGCCGAGAGTTTTTGGTCAACGAATATTAGGAAAAATTATGCAATTTTCTAAAAATGGCAACTTTAGAGAAGCCAAATCCCTACAAAATTTAAGTGTTATATGACACTCTTGGTACTAGTAGATTAAAATTTGAATATAGTTTCTAATGACATAATATTTCTTCATTTTCATGAAGAAATGATATTTATTACAAATTTTATACTAAACTATGTCACTACATATTTTGAGAGTTTTGAAAATTAACTGAAATGAAAATTCAATAACTTTGAAATTGAAACTCCAAATCAATTGAAAAATCATACGCAAATTCATATCTCTATCCTCTTCAAAACAATATTTTCAAATGACTTATTGATGATCACATTAAAAATAAAATTGAAGGATTGCCAAATGTGTTACCATTATTTTTTTGCATTACTATATTTCATTAAATGATAAAAAATAGTGATTGAATATGAAAATTCCCTTAAAATAGTCCATGTCCTAGTGCAATTTGTGTAGATTTTAATGATATAATTTTTTTCTCAAAGTGAATCACTATCTATAAAAACCATGGTCGTTCATTAAGTCACTCATTATACTTGTCTGAAATTTTAAAGTATATGCAATCAATAAACACCAAATTTATTCAGCCATATGTCCATAGAGAAAAAAAAAAAGGAATGGAGGAAATAAAATTGTCTACAATTCTTCTTTTTACTACAAACCAAAATTCTCAATGAAAATACGAATCTCTAGTGGTTAAAGTTAAGAAAACTTAAAAATGCGCAATTTTCTATCTTAAAAACAAGCTAAAGGTGTTTCCTAGTCTCGTGTTTTCATCCTTTGATTTGGTGTGTTTATGTTCAATTGGTGAGCGATTTAAATCCAACAACTTGGTGTTTCCCCTACTCTATGATGAAGCTCATCCCCCCTTGTCCAACATTTATTTTGTCCTGTGTTGGTACTCTATAGGCGAACTATTGTGCTCCCCCTGGCAGCAGGAATTGGGTAATCCTTGTCCACTTGCCCCTATCACTAGCAAAATTTGTATTATATATTGATGTGACCCATTTAAGTAGTATGCAAATGAAGCGAATGTGTAGCTAATGCAGAGGGGTTGGTCATGGCCTCTAGGGTCAAAATCATACCTAGAAACATGCACAAGAAGCTGCTACTACTTAATATTTGGTTGCTACCTCTAAAACCCATAATTAAAATCCATTAACTTGAATCCCTTGCTACAAGATACTTCCAATCTTTTTCTAATTCAAAGATTATGGAAGAAGTTTTCCATTGGATTCCTAATCTTGGGCACATTAGGGGACAAAGGAAACAATACCTAAATTCCATATCTCTTCACTGGTGGATGACAACCCTACTTGACAGGGTCTTAAAAGACAAATGAGAAGAAAGATACACATTTGATATTTTGTAGGACATCAAATGAGCTCAAAAACTTAGGAAATTCAATTTGGTTAGGAAAATAAAACTTAGGAAATGCTTGGATTCGGGATATCCATGGATGCCTTTGCACTATCATCAAGGTACTACCCTTAGCAAGGTTGGTTTAGTGATATTGTTTGTATATTATGTAGTATGGACAATGAATTATGAGATTATCTATTGGTAGATGGTGTAGTGGTTGACCCATGAGCAGTCATTTTATTGACATACTACGTTGACCATTAGAAGGAATTATTTATTATTTCATAGGTCTTTGTTTATCTTCTCGTGAGGGTTAATTTGCAGTTTTTTTTCAAGTTTCTACTCGTGAAGTGGAAATATGTCAAAATGAGATTATTTGATTTCTCGCTTAATCTCAATTACAGTCAAATATTCCATTTTACTTTCATAATATTATGTTTTGGTATATAAAAAAAATTGTTACTATATTTTCAAGGTTTCATTGTTTCAGTATTATTCTTGGGGTGCTAATGTTCACCCATAGAGAACTAGCTTGTTTCTCTCAATCTAACTTTGTTGATGGTAGTTACTCATGTATGAACACACCATTATCTTTTTTTATTGTATTATCATTTTCATGGTTCTAATTAAGAGGTTCCAATCTAAGATTCTTAAAGAAAAACATTTTATCAAGTAAACTTGAAACATTGTATGTCATCCCCATTTCCTTCACGACAATAGTTGATTTGGACATTGTCTCAAAATCGTACCTACCTGAGTGTTTTTTAAAACATTTTTGTCACTATGTATTTTTTGGGTGGGAAAATTAAATGGTTTGCTAATATTTGAAATAATTTATCATTAATGGGCATGTAGTGGGCCTAGCCACCCTACATAAATAGAGAACATGATTATAATTTGTAACTGAAATGTTAAAATTGGCAACTACGACCAAACTCCACCTTTGACAGCTCAGATGGTGGAGATGATATTTTTATCGGATTCCTCTTTCCAAGAGGTGCAGGATTGATCTAAATATCATCTCATTCTAACAACTAGAAATGGAATTATGAATATATTTCTTCTATGGACAAATAGTCAAGGTCGGCGAGAATTTTAATGTAGGCTCATGAAGCCCAACAAATCTGTCCCTTCACCCACAATGTTGTGTATAAATAAAAGAGGTGTTTTTCTCATTTGGACATTCACAACTCATCATTCCATTTTCTCTCTTCACCTGATTGGGTCGTATAAATCATAGTCAGCTTGTTCTTCTCCACATGTTTGAAGGTTTGACTGCGCATTTATGTTCTTTGCATTGACCGAGTTGCAACTAATTTTGACTAGTGTTGACTGGGCATTGTTTGACTTCAATTGATTGCAAGTTTTGTGGGAGAATATCTGTTTGGGTAGGCCATATATTCTGGCATAGATACCAATATTTTCTTGGCATGTTGACCAACATTGACTGTAGAAACTTTGATCGCAGCGTTGACCTATGTTGACCTACGTTGACCAACTTTGACCAAATATTTTTGAAATAGTTTGGGCTAATTCACACTGCCTTTGGAGGCCGAGTTGCCTGGGTTTGACCGAGCTGATTTGGAGGAGACTTTCTACTAGTTTGACCAGCATTGACTTTCTTGTTAGGGCATCCTGTTGACTGCGGTTTTACTAAATTGTTTTATAGTGATTAGGAAAGTAAATTTTGTATGATGTACTCTCTCTCTCCGTGCTGAAATTTTGAAGAATAATAAGAATATTTGATGAAAGGGTTTTCCCCACATTGGTTTTTTTTCTTGGTATCTACCAAATATTGTGTCCTCTTGTCTTTGTTTGTGTCTTGCTTATTGTTTAAGTTCTATTTGTATTTACCATCAATATTAATGTGATTTCTAATTTGGAAATTGATATTGGGCTAATAAGAAAAAATGAAGTAAATTTCTCTAAAGCATAGAAAATACCATTGTTATCTAAAATTAACATGGTATCAGAGTTGGGTGAAGACAAAGCCCAAGAAAGAGTGAGAAGAGAAATCACTGAGATTTGGTGGTCAAGGACAAGATTCAATGGCCTCCTTATCTTAATTCTAATATGATGACAAGCTCAATGATAAGTCTGATTATCATGCATGAAAGATGTCACTTGACTTGACTTTGGAAGAGCATGATGTTATGGACTATGTGCAAGGAAAGATTGTTGAATCTCCTTCAAATGCACTAGCTGCCGCTAAGACAAAGTACAAGAAAGGTGAGGTCAAATCCAAGAATATCATTAAGGATTCTATTCATAAGAATTTAATTTCTTACTTCTCTAATTTTGGCACATCTAAGGAGATGTATGACAAGTTGGTTAGCATGTTTAAAGCTAGCAATGCAAACGAAGTCCTCTTTCTCAAGAACAAGTCGAAGGACATAAACAAGGGAATAGGAGAAGATATCAAACCCTACTTCATGAGGATCACTGAAATAGAAAATGATATTCTATCAATTGGAGAAGTTATTTATGATAGGGAGCTCACTCTCATTTCCCTTAAAGGTCTCCCTTGTGAATGGGATGCGTTCAACACTACTATCCTCAACACTAACCAGATTCCAGGTTTTGATGAATTGGTGACTAGATGTACTCAAGAAGAAACAAGGATGATAGAGAGATACATGCCTTATGCTAAAAAGAAGAACAATGCAAGTTCAAAGAAGCAATGTCAAGGAAGATCGAGATTCAAAGATGGAAGAAAGGGTAGATGCTTTATTTGTAACAAACTTGACCACTATGCTAGGGAGTGTCCTAATAAAAGGGATACACCTCGGGATGATGACAACAACAACCACAACGATTTCAGGGGCAACGACAATCAAAGGAATGGAAGGTTCAACAACGAAGGAAAAATGAATGCTCCCACTACTCAACATGGAAATGGTTAACCTCCCAAAAGATCAAGAAAATCTAGGTATGATGAATCTAATGTTGTATATAACAAGAAAAAATATTTTTTCTTATAGTTGCTCTCTCTACTGCCTCTCCTCCAAATACCTTAGTAAATTGATTGATTAATAGTGGTACCTCAAGGCACTTCACTGGGTATAAAGGAAGCTCTTTCAAATCTGATAGAAAAGGATAAAAATTTGGAAATCATTCTTGGATACAATGCCACCTATCCCATGAAAGGAGATGGGAATGTAACTCTTCAATTGAATCAAGGTAACACCATTCATCTACAAGCAGTAATATATGTACCCAATCTAATGAAGAACCTAGTATCTATCTTGGTGATGGAGGACAAAGGATTCAAGGTGACATTCATTGATGGAAAGGTATGTGTTTGGAAAAGAAATTTCAAAGAAGCATTTAATCTTGGATTCAGGATTGACATCCTATATCAAGTTGGAGGAAGTCCATTGGGATCTATGTCTTGCGACACATCTCTTCAATTCGAATTATGACATCAAAGATTTTCTCATATTCATTATAAATCCCTACCTGATGCAAGGAAGATGGTGACAAGTATGCCCGAATTTAAAGAAGAACAGGTGTTTGTTAGGGATGTGTAGAAGGAAAACATACAAGGGAACCATTCCCCTCAAGTGATAGCAAGACTACTGATATTTTGCAAGTGGTTCATTATGATCTATTTGGTATGTTGCCCATGACATGTTTGGGAGTATATTTATATTATGCTATCTTTGTGGATGAATTCTCTTGAAAAACTTGGATTTATTTCTTGAAGAAGAAGGACAAAGTGTTCACATGGTTACACTCTTTCAAAGCCTTGGTCAAAAATCAAACAGTGAAGAAGATAAAAATATTGAGGATAAATACTGGAATCGAATATGAATCCAATGAGTTCAATGGATATTGTAGAGAATTTGGCCTTAAGAGGGAGACTACTACTGCATATACTCCTGAGAAAAATGGGGTTGCTAAAAGGAAGAATTGTTCTATTATAGAAGCCACATGTGCAATGCTTCATGATCAAGGCCTTCCGAAGTTCCTATAGGAAGAAGCTTCCAACACTGCCATGTATGTTCAAAATAGATGCCCTCATCAAGCATTGGACTCCAAAACTCTCAAAGAAGTTTTTATCGGTAAGAAACCTGATGCTTCTCACTTTAGAATTTTTGGTAGCCCCATGTATTTTCATGTGTCGAAATAAAAGAGAAACAAATTGGATGCATCTAGGAAGAAAGGAACATTTGTGGGCTATAGTGAAACTTCAAAGGCATATAGAATCTATGTGCCTAGTTAAAGAGAAGTGGAAATAAGTCATGATGTCACCTTCGATGAAGATGCTTCCCTTGGGAAGATTAGGAATCTTCCTATTCCAAGGAAGGATAAAGAAGAAGATACAAGAAAGTAGGGAGAATCACAGGATGAGTCGATTCTCGATGCTAAAGGATCGATGGATCCAATTGATTCACCTTCCCATGAGCCCTCCTCCTAAAAATGAGACCCTCATGGCTTAGGAACACTCTCGAAGATGTCGAGAGACATATTGTTGAAAAATGGCAACAAGAAATGCTAAAAATAGAAGTGATAAAAATAGCACTACTAAAAATAATAGTTTGGGTACCAGTGCTGGATTGGGCAACAAAGAATGAAAAATGGAAGTGCTAAAAATATAATTTCTATTTTTAGCAGTTCAGGATGGATTCCTTTTTGTAGTCAGTCCCTAGACTAAAATAGGAAGTAAAATTCGAATTTGATATTAACAGCAGTTTGAAAATTAATTAATTAATTAATTCATCTTGAGTTAATTAGTTAAGGAAAATCAAACTTGAAGTCTATGTGGGGACATGCAATAGTTTATCTATTAATTAAGGAGTTTATCCATCAGTTAAAGAGATAAGGATGAGTTCTAATTTGAGATGTAATTAGTTGGTTCAGTTAACTAAGTCAAGTCCAGTTAGATTGATTTATACAGTTTGTTTAAATTAATGTGAGTTCAGTTAGTTAATGCTTGCATGCATGTAATTGTTGCACTTCAGATAACTGAATATTCTCTAATAAATAACTCATTCATGTCAGTTCAGAGAAAGAACCAGTTGAGATAAGAGGAGGGACAATGTACTATCAGTTGGATGGATTTTTCCTATAAAAGAAAATCATCCAAGTAGAAGGATTAAGGTTCCTTGAAGATTGTGCAATTTTACAGGGTGTGAGATCAGTGTTACACTTGGTAACAGGAGGATCACCAAGGAAAACCACGCAAGGAAATAGGAGGATTGGAGGGCAAAGGAGAAGGCTTAGGAAAAGTCTTGATTGCCTATAAGCATCTAAGAGGATTGCACTTAGAGATGGCTAGTTGTGAGAGCTAGGGCTTTGTGTAATCCTAATGTATTTCCACCTTCATCTGTGAGGATTGTACTGAGATCTAGCTAGTTGTGTGATTGATTCCTTCATATGAGTTATATTTTTTCTTATTGATGTTGCTCATGTTCGATTAAGCTTCCGCTAAATTTGTTGTAGAAGTAGATCAAGTATTTTTCTATAGTATATTGCATTATCCAGTGATCTACAGGGGGAATTTCTACATGGTATCGGAGCAAAGGTGATCAAAGGAGAGAACAATATATTGACAGGAGATTTCAAATTTTTGAGGTTTGGGCCGAGGGTTTGTAGAGCAGATCTGAAAATTTTTGTACAAAATTTTCAGAAGCAAATAGTAGATTTGGATTTCTTGAGGAAAAAGACCCAAATTCAAAAAAAAAAATCGGCTAAATCAGAGTTTGGATAAGGGAGATATTGCTGATTTAAAATGTGCTATTTTTTTCAAAATTTTGTGACGATGGAAATATGAAATATATTGGTGTACTAGCCAAGAACCTATATGCACTTAAGGTACAAGATGCATGCAAAGCCTTGAGGAGCAAGGCAAAGGTTATATACTTGGTGGTTGAGAGGGAGAATGAATTACTTCTCAACATGTAGTGCCAGAAGAAGTCTCAGACGATTGTGGAGGAGCCACGATTGGTGAAGTAGTTTTAGGAGGTTGTGGAGCATCCACAACTAGAGAAGACAAGAGGAGATCAAGTGGAGGCATCCACTCATGCAGAGACCTCCAGTAAGGGGAAACTTCGAGCCAGGTAGCTAGAGGGATCACATGTAGCCATACCTCTAGGTAGGAGGTGGGGTGATGTGGAGTGATCGTCCCAAGGAGGAGGGGAAAGATCCTTGAGGTACCCAACCTCTTTGATTCGACTTTGCTACAGGAGCCCCGATGTGGAGTAGCATAATTGACTAATTGGGTAAAGACAGATGCGGATGGAGTGGCAGAGAGAGCTACAACGTAGGAGTCCCAGGACTATGTAGAGCTAGCAGGCTGCAACAATGCAAGAGGCACATGAGTGTTGCACTAGTGTAGGTTGGCACAAAGAGGTGTGCAATGGTGCAAGATGCATGGATTGTTGCAATAGCTTAGAGTTCAGAGAGGGAGCACTTGTCAGCAGCAGGTAGAGCTTCAACATCAGAGTATGTTTCTAGCCCAACAGAGAGGTCAGTGGGTGTTTTTTCATGTTCCGAGAGTTGTTGGAGCAACCACACTTGGTAGAAGTGTTGCATGCAGAACATTCTAGAGTTACAGGATTGGGTTTGAGTTTAAGTCTTTATTGTTGAGAGTGAGTGTTGAAAAATGGAAACAAGAAATGCTAAAAATAGAAGTGCTAAAAATAGCAGTTTGGGTACTAGTGCTGAATTGGGCAACAGGGAATGAAAAATGGAAGTGCTAAAAATAGAATTTCTATTTTTAGTAGTTCAAGATGGATTCTTATTTTTAGTCAGTCCCTAGACTAATAGGAAGTAAAATTCAAATTTGATATTAACAACATCTTGAAAAATAATTAATTAATTCATCTTGAGTTAATTAGTTAAGGAAAATCAAACTTGAAGTCTATATGGGGACATGCAACAATTTATCTATTAATTGAGGAATTTATCCATCAGTTAAAGAGATAAGGATGAGTTCTAATTTGAGATGTAATTAGTTGGCTCAGTTAACTGAGTCAAGTCCAGTTAGATTTATTTATACAGTTTGTTTAAATTAATGTGAGTTTAGTTAGTTAATGCTTGCATGCATGTAACTGCTGCACTTTAGATAACTGAATATTCTCTCATAAATAACTCATGCATGTCAGTTCAGAGAAAGACCCAGTTGAGGTAAGAGGAGGGAGAATGCACTATCAGTTGGATGGATTTTTCCTATAAAGGAAAATCATCCAAGCAGAAGGATTAAGGTTCCTTGAGGATTGTACAGTTTTACAGGGTGTGAGATTAGTGCGAGAGATCAGTGTTACACTTGGTAACAGGAGGATCACCCAGGGAAAACTGCGCAAGGAAATAGGAGGCTTAGAGGGTAGAGGAGAAGGCTTAGGAGAAGTCTTGATTGCCTGTGAGCATCCAGGAGGATTGCACTGAGAGCTGGCTAGCCGTGAGATCTAAGGCTTTGTGTAATCCTGATGTATTTCCACCTTCATCTGTGAGGATTATACTGAGAGCTAACTAGCTGTGTGATTGATTCCTTCATATTAGTTATATTTTTTCTTATTGATGTTGCTCATGTTTGATTAAGCTTCCGCTAAATCAGTTGTAGAAGTAGATCAAGTATTTTTCTTTAGTCTATTTCATTATCCGATGATCTACAAGTGGGAATTTCTACACATATTACACCAAGGGGGCATTTCGTGAAAGTAAGAAGCCAAATAGGTACCAAGGGTACTTAGTTGCCATGAGAACCATTGCTCAAACTGAGGCTTGCACATTCGAAGAATATGTGAAGCACCAAGTTTGGAAGGATGCTATGAATGAAGAGTATGATTTAGTTATGAAGAATGATGTATGGGATGTGGTCCCTAGACCCAAGGACAAATATGTTGTCACCTCAACATGGCTTTACAAGATCAAGCATGGAGTTGGTGGAAGTGTTTAAAAGTTAAAGGCCATGTTTATTGCTCGAGGCTTCTCTAAAAAAGAAGGTGTGGATTATGATGACATATTTCAACCAATTTCCTAATATACCACCATCCGTTCGATCATTTCCCTTTCTGCCTCTCAAGGATGGAATTTACATCAAATTGATGTTAATACCACCTTCTTGCATGGTTCACTTAAGGATGAATTCTATGTAGAACAACCTGAGGGGTTCAAAGTTCTAGATTGAAAGACACATGTATGCAGGTTGAAGAAAGCTCCTCGAGCTTGGTATGAAAGGATTGAAAACTATCTGATGAATCTGGGTTTTACAAGAAGTGAAGTTGATATGAACCTTTACTTCAAGGTTTAAAATGATAGACCTCTAATCTTGGAACTTTATGTGGACGATCTTTGTAACATGTGAAAACCCTCTTATTTATCAATACAATAGGGAGTTGCCTTCCGAATTCGAGATGAAGGACCTAGGATTGATGCACTACTTCATATGCTTGAAGGTATGGAAAAAGCCAGGTGCGATTTTCCTTTCCCAAGGAAAATAGATTGTGAAGCTACTTAAAAGATTTGGGATGGTGGATTGCTAGTCCATGACTACTCTGATGGAATTTAACTTCAAGAAGCGATGCAAAAGTGCTGTTGGGCCCAATTTGGGAAATCCTTCTGAGTATCATCAACTCTTGAGGGCCTTGATGTTCTTGGTGAACTCCCATTTGAACATATGATTTGTAGTGAATACATTGAGTCAATTTATGGTTGAGCCTCATCACATACATTGGATTGCTGCCAATAATCTCTTGAGATATCTCTGGGGCATAATCACCTATGGATTGAGATACACTGTTGGAATTTGAGGCTCCATGGTTATTCTAATTTTGATTGGACTAGAAATGTGGTGGATCATAAGATCACATCAGGATGTCGCTTCTCACTAGGTTCTACTTCGATATCATGAACAAGCAGGAAACATAAATTTGTTTCTTTGAACATCATTGAGGCCGAATATATTGCTGCTAGAATGGGTTCCTGTGAATATGTTTGGTTGAGGAAGCTCTTTAGTGAGATGTTTGGGCATGTGTTGGATACCACCATGATCTACTGCGACAACCAAAGTGGGATTCGACTTTCTGAAAATCTCCTGTTTCATGACCGCTCCAAGCATATTGATATCAGGTACCACTTTATCTGGGATATGGTAAAAATGGCAGAAATAAGGCTCAATCACATTGGGATTGATGAACAGGTCATGGATATTCTTACAAAGCCCCCCAGGAAGGTCAATTATTAACCTTCTGTGAACAACTTGGAGTCATGAAGGGACCCTCTTATGAGGGTCCTGTTTGAAATGTATATTGAGCTCTGGGAGCTCTGAGGGACTTGGGGTACTTCTTGGAGCTATGAGTGACCACAGGGTGAGTGGTTCACCTTCTCTTAGTGGTGCGCTATGTACAGGTTGAGTGGTTCACCTACCCCTAGTGGTGTGCTATGTACAGGGTGAGTGGTTCACCTTCCCCTATGATACCCGATGATGGTTGATATATGCATAGGATGAGTGATTCACCTTCTCCTATGGAATATGACCAGGATGATTGGTTCACCTTCTCTTGCTGATACATCCTACCCATGTAGTCTAGGACTCATGGGAAGTACCTCTCATCTGGCCAATGAGTTGGGAAATGAGGATAGGGACCATAGTACTACTAATAGACAAGTTGTGTACTACTGTACTTCCTATGCTAGGATGTTTGATATTGTTCTGGGATCAATGGAGATTGACTTCGAGTGAATGGAGGGTGGTATGATACACTCTTGATCATTTCGTCTTCATTATTTCTTCATAGTTCAACAAAGCAGAGTAGGGATTTCAGAGATGGTACATATTTTTAAGTGGTTTAGTAGGTGAAATTCTGCCTAGTTGAGAGGGAGTGTTAAAATTGGCAACTAGAGCCAAACTCCACCTTGGACAACTCATATGATGGAGATGATATTTTTATTGGATTCCTCTTCTGAGAGGCATGGGATTGATTTAAATATCATCTCATTATGACGAGTAGAAATGGATTTATGAATATATTTCTTCTATGGATAAATTTTCAAGGTCAACCAGAAGTCTAATGTAGGATCATGAAGCCCAACAGACGTGTCTCTTCACCCTCAAAGTTGCTTACCTATAGAAGAGGTCTTTTGCTCATTTGGACATTCACAACTCAAGATTCCATTCTCTCTCTTCATCTATTTGGGTTGTGCAAATCACAGTCAGCCCGTTCTTCTCCACACGTCCAAAGGTTTGACTGGGCATTTTTGTTCTCTGCATTGATTGAGTTGCAACCAACTTTGACAAGCATGGAACGCGCATTGATTGACTTCATTTAACTGTGATTTTTGCGGGAGAATCTACGTTTGGGCAGGCCTCATATTATGGAATATATAATGATGTTTTCTAGTCAGTTGACCAGCATTGACTATAACAACTTTGACCACAATGTTGACCTATGTTGACCAACTTTGACCAATTTTTTGAGGACTGTTTTGGTCTAATTGAGACTGTCTTTAGAGGCCGAGTTGGCTAGGTTTGGCCGAGCTGATTTGGAGGAGACTTTCTACTGGTTTGACCAGCATTAAATTTCTTGTTAGGGCATCCTGTTGACTACGGTTTGACTAAACTGTTTTACAGTGATTGGGCAAGTAAATTTTTTATGATGTACTCTCTCTCCCTCTGTTGAACTTTTGAAGAATAATAATAAGATTTGATCAAATGGTTATCCCCACATTGGGTGTTTTCATTGGCATCCACCAAATATTGTGTCCTCTTGTCTTGGCTTATCTTCTGCTTATTGTTTATGTTCTATTGACATTTACTATCAAAGTTAATGTGATTGCTAATCTAGAAATTGATATTGGGATAATAAGAAAAATAGAAGTAAATTTCTCTAAATCATAGAACATACCGTTATCTAAAATTAACATGAAAGAACCAAAAGTTACAAATATGTAACTAAGAAAACATAAGAAAATTAAGAGTCACACACACTTGTATGTAACCGAAATGAACCAAAACTTAGATGGTTCAAAGAAAAAATATTAGCTATTAAAAGGGGCTACACTAGACATACCATGCACCTTTCCTCTTTTTACTTTAGGGGAGAGAAAAGTGAGAATAGGATAGGAGAAGTTTGGTGAGTTTAGCAGAAGAGAATGCACCTTATGGTGCCCTCCTCCCATTCAATTTATTTCAAAATAACAATTTTCCCTGTAATGAAGTATGATTTTCTTTAATTTTATTTTCTGATAAAAAATTGGAATCCCTCTGAATCACTTTGGGTTTCGGAGTCCCATGTTATCCACATTTGATGCATTGTGTTTTGCAAATATTTTTAGATAATGTTATTTGATGTATCATTTTTCTGAAAGACTACTTGAAATGATAATCAGTTTTAGGGTTAGAGTACTTTTCTTATGAGAATTTTGCTACTTGTTTCCCTGTTATGGTTTCTTTCCCCATAGTTGCAGTTTGTCTAGTAGTCTCATACTAGTTGTTTCCTTCAAAGTATGGCATGTTTCGCAATGATCCCACTCAGTTCCTTGCAAAATAATGAGTTTCCTAGTGTTGAAGTATGGTTTTCTTTAATTTTCATTTTATGGTTTGATATTGGAATCTCCCTAGAGCACATTGGGGCTCAGAGTTTGATTGCTTCAGGATGAATTATGTTTAGTAGATATTTTTAGATCATGTTCTCTAATTTATCATTTTCCTAAAAGATTACTTCAAAGTATAATTAGTTTTAGAGTTAGAGTGCTTCCTTTATGAGATTTCTGAAACTTGTTTCCATGTTATGGTTGCTTTCTCCAAAGCTACAATTCACCCAATAGTCTCGTATTATTTGGAGCCTTAATTGTTTTCTATTACTTCCACTCAATTCATAATTGTTGCCATTGTTCCAGGATTATCAATCAATCAATGTATCATCGTATTTGAAGCTCCTATAACTTCGAAGAAAGATAAAAAAACAAGGAGAAATGGGTATTCCTATGTCATGTTCACCCCGTTCAAAACCCTTTTTCCAAGAGAGAAGTCACATGATGTTGAAATATATGCATTATATACAATAGACATGTAGTTATAATATTTCTTGTTGTTCCTCTTTTGTTTGTATGGATTTCAAGCCAATGCGCGATCTTAAGTAGTGTGGATATGTTATAATCTTTCTGGTAGTTCATCTCTTGTTTGTATGGAATTCAAGCTAACACATGATCTTAATCTGTGCTCTTTATTTTTTAACAGATATGGTAGTGATAGGTATGGAATAATTTTAGGAGAGAGTGATACTAACATTACAAATATGTTATAATCTTTCTAGCAGTTCATCTCTTCTTTTATGGAATTCAAGCTAACGCACGATTTTAATTAGTGCTCTTTTTCTTTAACAAATATGGTAGTGATAGGTATGGAGTAATTTTAGGACAAAGTGATACTAACATTACCAAAAATGGGCATGGAGGTTACTCATATTCCTCAAGAGAGGTTCAAAGCTTGCCACTTATAACCAGATCCTACAACCTAAGAAGATATGTATGCAATAATTTTAGGAGAGAGTGATAGTAACATTACCAACAACTCCACATGACCTCTAGATTTAAGATAAAGCTACTTTTCATGAACTTTATGGGGAAAAAGCCAACATAAGCATGCATAATTGTCTATTTCAAAATCCATAGAAGGATTTGAATGTCTATTAGGAGGCATATAATGCATTTTTTTGAAAGAAAAATTCTGTGAAAGGGGCAATAGAGGGGCATAGTAGTGAGAAACATACAATGGAAAGTAAAACAATGAAAGGAAGAATTATTTACAGGTATTTTGAATCTAATCTTGGCCCATTTATTTCCTTGAGTACATTTATTTCCGTGTCAAGTGGGATGTTTTGGTCTATGTTGTTGGGAAAGGCCAAGGTTAGTTTAGGTTGTGGAGTATAAAAATTAGCACATGCCCCTTTTGATTTAGATTAGACAGTTTGGGTTGCATGATAAATTTCACAGACAACTGACATTTAAATGTGGTTTGTGATTAATTACTCATGTAAGGTAGGGGTGGGAAAAACCTAGTCATTCTGAAACAACACAGACACAAAGTTGGGTATTACATGTGTGCATGTGTTCAAAAGAATGGAGACAATGTAGAAAGAACACCAAGTTTGTTCTTCTTGACATTGATCTACCTTCATGAATACATTATACATGTATGCTTTATCTTTATAACAAGTCAAAATGGACTAAAGGAGTGTTTCTTTCTATTTAGGTGGATTTTTCTACTGACAAAAATGGAATAATATGTTGGTTGTGAAAAATGCATCGTTCCTCCTCACAGTCTACTCTAATTATTTGTCTTCTATTGGAAAGCAATTGCAATGACCTGGTGCACAAGTAAATCCAATGTAATTGTTGGCATTTTCTAAGTCACACGTATAGACCAATGATGGTTTAAATTTTATCTAAGAACTAATGTCTTTTTGATGGGTTACGATTGTTCACTATGATAATTTAGTTAGTCTATGAGATAGAAATACTAATTTTTTCTCCAATCTATTAGCTAAAACTTTTCTCTTGCAGGTTGATTAGATATTGAATGATAATCCAAGGGCCACAAGTTACATGGTGGGATATGGACCAAATTATCCTCATCAAGTCCACCACGAGGATTCCTCCATTGTATTATATAAAAAGGATTCAACATTTGTTAGTTGCTAAGGAGGATATTCTATATGGTTTGATCGCCAATGAAGTGACCCCAATGTTTTATTTGGTGTTGTTGTTGGAGGACTCAATGAAAATGATTACTTTGTAGATGAAAGAGACAACTATCAACAAACAAAACCTACAACCTACAAAAATAACCCAATAGTGGGAGTTTTGGCCAAAATTTAGGGAGGAAATGTTGGAAATGACTAGAATCTTCCAGTTAGCCTTCTCTTATGTGATGCAATTAATTTGTGTTTAGTTTGTTTCAATGACGTTGTTGGTGGTGTTCTAATGGTTGCTTCTTGCGGTTGTTGTTCCTCATCCTCGATCAGGTTCAAGATCCCCTGCTCCAACTCAAGATCTAACTAAAATGACAAAGCCTAAGCCAAAGCCCTCTCTTGCACCTAAACGGAGCTCTCCATTAGCAATTCCCCCATAGGGTAAGATTTTCCAAGTTTAAATTTTGGCTAGCACAATGTTGTTAAAACTTCATTTTCTTGTGTGACATAGAATGAAAAAACTCAATATTTTCCAAACAACAAAAGACAATAATGATTATAAGTTATTTCTCACATTATGAAGAGAATAATATGTTTTCCATCTGGCAGCAGTAGGTAAGTTCTTGGAATAACAAAGGAAAAACATATTACAGTATGATGTGTCCATCACACATATATATCCAGACCAGATAATTACATCTCTCCAACTCTCTATCCAGAATCTATATAGTCTTGTATGGTGTCTCTCCAAATCAAATGCCAACAACTTATATTCATTTCCTAAATGGTTGAAGTCTTTGTCTCCTGACCAAGGTTTGGATTTTGTGTACATCCATGTCGGTCCTCCAGTAGTCATTTCCATAGTTAACTATCAGATGAATTGAAAACTTTATTGATTGTTAGGGTGATGGAAAGTTCCAAGGAAAAAGAATGATCAATGATGGGTCAACTATAGCTCATCTATATGAATAAGTTGTTCTAGTTTGTACTTCACATGCTGATGGAAGAGGAGTCTATGGTTGGGTCAAGATTAGATCTTTGAGTTGACTGACATTTCAGTATGGTTTGTTTTGGTATATGAATTAGGGAATAAAGTCATGGAGCAATTGAGCTCTCGAAACCAAAAACCATTCTTTAATAATGTTGTTGGGTTATAAATTATAATTAGAACTGAAGAACATTGAGGTGAATCAGTTTGTTGTTGTATTTGGGATTAGTAATTTGCTAGAGAGGAAATTTATCAATTCCTCAGAGGAGAAATATGTGTAGTGAAAAAAAGTATATGAAATTTGATCAATATTATATTTTGTTGTTTCCTATTTAAATATTTTGAATCAATAATAAAATCAAAAGACTATTGTAAGATTTTTGTTATCATTGCATCCCAGAATTCTTAGGATTTGTGGAGGGGATTGATCTTATGAGTTATATGTTTATGATTTTCATAACTGATAGGTAGGGTTTATCATTAGGACTTACTTGAAATAGAAAAATAATCCATAAAATAGTCCAACAATGTTGTTAAAACTTCAAAAAAAAATTGTGACATAGAATGAACAAACTTAATCTTGGCCAAACAACAAAAGATAGTATTGCTTATAATTTATTGCTCAAATTCAACATACAATAATATGTTGGCCATCTGGAAGAAACATACAAGTTCTTGGAATAACAGAGGAAAATTATATTACAAATATGTTGTATCCATCACGAATAAATTTACACACCAGACAATTACATGCCTCCAACTCTCTATCCAAAATCTGTATGGTCCTGCATGAGGTCTCTCCAAACCAAATGGCAACAACTTGTATTCATTTCTTAAATGGTTGAAGTCTCTGACTCCTACCCAAGGTTTGGATTTTTTGTACATCCATGCTAGTTCTCATGTAGTCATTTCCATATTTAACTATCAGATGAATTGATCAACTGTATTGATTGTGATATGAATATGTAAACTTGAAGATTTTTAACAATTTGCAAGTGAAAATTATATGTGTTTCGGGTAGAGGATCAATTTACTAAACACATAAAATAAGTGAATTTAACCACAAGTTACAACCAAACAAAGATAAAACAATCATATCTGAAACACATAACACAAAAAATGATAAAGGAGTTCACCCCTCTCATGGGCTACATCTCCTGGTCCAACTTCCATTGAAAAGCCTCTTTCATTAAGTGCTCAAAAGTGTGTTTACATGCTTTTACATTTCTAAAACAACAAAATTGATGTCTCCAATGGATTCAACACTGTAAAAAATTGAGAAAGTTATGCTTGTTACAAGTTTTTCCCAAATTCTATGGCTAGTCATCCCACAATTCAACCCAAATCTGGCTTGAGCACCTCAAACCCAAAACTGACATGCAAATCTAGCCTATAATCCCACTTGATGGGAGAAATTATAGACCATTATTCCACCCATTTAGCCCCCAATTCCAAAAATTTCGGTCACGTTGGTGTATGCAACCACATCTAGGGTCGAGATTCTAGGGCCCAACTCTATGGCCCTTTGGTTTGTCGCACCCTTGGTCATATTGGGGTCCGGTGACCTAGGGATGGACACCTTGCTCCGTGTTCTCTAGTTCTATGACTGCCATGTGCCTTGGGGCTAGCCCCCTCCATATTTCCGTGTGCCCGGTGCTATGGGGTGCCATGTGACCCTGGGGTTAGCCCCTTAAACTTTACCACCACGGACTTAAGCACTAGGCTCCAATTGCATTTTCTTTTGCAGGCTATGGCCTCCTCCTGCAGTCCCATGGGAACTAAAATGGCTAGGGATAGGGCTTAGTTTGACTCCCTCCCCCAATGGCACTCTTTGTAATCTTTATATAATGTTTTGTGACTATATGGCCATTCATCCCACAATTCGACCCAAATCTGGTTAGAGTACCCCAAACCTAGAACTAGTGTACAAATATGGCCTACAATCTCACATGATGGGTGAAATTGTAGGACCATTAATCTGCCCATTAAGCCCCCATTTATGAAAATTTCGGTCACGTTGGTGCATGCGACCACATTGGGGGCTGAGATTCCAGGGCCTAACTCCGCACCCCTTTGGTTTTTTGTGCCCTTAGTCATATCAGGTCCTGGTGACCTTGGGATGGCCCCCTTTCTCTGCGCGCTCTCGGTTTTATTGTTATGATGTACCTTGGGGTTGACCCCTTAAACTTTACCGCCATGGACTTGAGCTTTGGGCTCTGACTGTGTTTAGTGTTGTAGGGTGTGGCCATGGGCTAGGCTAAGGCCTAGCCCCTTGGCTCCTCTACCTGTAGTCCCGTGGGCACTGAGGTGTCTAGGGGCTAGGGCTTAGCTTGACCCCCTCCACCAATGATGCTCTTTGTAATATTTATGTAGTGTTTTGTGACTATAGGTATTAAGCAAAACTTGTGGCACGATGGTGGAGGACCATGCTGCCACTTTGAATGCCTGCTATTCGAATCCCATGGAGGCCCAATCTGGCCATGATTTTTTTTTTTCTACAAATGAGTGGAGGCCATGTGGTGGCCATTGCTTGGCCCATGTGGCTCTCCCTCATTGGTCTAGCACAACAACCAATGAACCAATAAAAACTACCATACATAATCCAATAAGACGATGAAACTTGTCATACAGCCATAGGTCCTTATAAACACAGTCAACATACGAACTATTGACTGGGTGTACCTGCAACTTCAACTTTTAAAATTTTAGTTGTTTTCCAAATTGATTAGAACACAATATCAGGAGCATATGATATCGATTTTGAGTGAAATGAGTTGTGTTGGATTCACATCGCTGAGATATATCTAATCGTATAGGTTTCGAGATTTTTTTAGCACTTTGAATATTGAGCACTAAATTAATCCCCTAGATCAGATTACTAGGGTGATGGAAAGTTCCAAGGAAAAGGAATGATTAGTGATGGGTTGGTTGTAGCTCATCTATATCAATAAGTGTCCTATCATCAAGGGAATTTTTGAACCTCTTCGAAACTCATGTGCTATAGCTAATATTAAGTAATAATGTTGCTTAATTTTAGTGGGAAGAGGGGCATGTGATGTATGATAATGTAATACCTTATATAAATATTCCCATTTAGGACTTTGTTTATGATGAAGGTTCACAATTTTTTGATGAACGACACCAGTGATATGTGTTAACCAAACAACCCTTGCAACTTGTTGTCCCCCCTTTAAAAAATTATTCGGTCAGAAGTTGGAAGCCAAGAACACTCATTAGAAGGGTCTCTTTGTGATGAGTTAAGAAACATTGCAAAAATGTTGCAAGTGGTTACAACCTGTAAAATATTCAAGAAAAAACCTAAAATCCATGCCACTGTAATTTATATCAGTTCTTTCATGGAAAAAAAATAATTGCCAACAAATGCCATGACATGCAATATTCAACATAAATCTTCTCTTTTGCCAGGCTACAGGATGGTTTTGCTAAGCATTGTCTAGCACTCGTGCCACACATTTATTTCCAATCTTTGATGTTCGTTTGTAAGATATGGAGGAAGTTCCTTTAGAGAAACACTAGGTGGAACAACATGGGTTGTGGAAGAAATCAATTGGGATGTTAAATATGTAGGAGTCCAAGTGGATCAACAGTGAAATGGCCTATATTTTAATGTGACATTCTAATATGATTATGATTTGAAATCTCAATCCCATTAATGAACTCAATCTCATTCTTTGCATTTGTCATTGCCATCAATTTACATAAATGCAAGCCTAAAATTCTAGATGATAAATAGATAGTTTGGGCTACATGATAAATTTAGTAGACAAGTAACATTTATATATGTGGTTTGTGATAAGTTCTTCATGCAAAGTAGGGTTGGTGTTCTAATGGTTTCTTCTTGCGGTTATTATTCCTAAGCCCGGATCAGGTTCAGGATCCCCTTCTTCAACTCAAAATATAACTCAAAATCCAAAGCCTATGGCAAAGCCCTTTCCTACACCTAAATAAGGCTCTCCAGTAGCAACTCCCCCACAGGGTAAGATTTTCCAAAACTAAATTTTGGCTACCACATTGTTGTTAAAAATTCATGTTTTTTGTGTGACATAGAATAAACAAAATCAATCTTGGCCAAACAACAAAAATACAATATTGATTATGATTTATTGCTCACATTTTGAGGAGAATAATATGTTGGCCATTTGGCAGAACAAGTTATTGGAATATATATATATATTATATAGATAATATATTATATTATATATATATTATATAATATTATATATATATATATATTTATATATATTATATATATATATTATATATATATATATATATAGATTCTATTCCATCACTAATAAATCTCCACACCAAACAATTAATAATTTCTCCAACTCTCTATCCAAAATCTGTATGGTCCTGTATGGGGTCCCTCCAATCAAATAGAAAACACTTTATGGAAAATTTTAGGGGTTAATGTTTGCAAGTGGGCTAATTTTCCATACTTTTTCCCAAAAAATATTCGCTAATTTCCATATTTTCTAAAAAATATTCGCCTAAGTTCTATAGTATAAAATTATTTTACCTTAACAATTGACAAGATCTTATATAGACTGATACAAAATAATTATAAATCTAGATACTTTTAGAAAATATCATCAAACATTTTATTATTTGTCTATTAGGGACTAGTAAGTTTCGTCAGAGTTTCTAAACTTTAAGATAAAATTTCATCCTTAAAATTTTCCCTAAACTACTTGTATTCATTTCCTAAATGGTTGAAGTCTCTGTCTCGAGGCCAAAGTTTGGATTTTGTGTACATCCATGTTGGTCCTCTAGTAGTCATTTCCATAGTTAACTATCAGATAAATTGATCAACTATATTGATTGTTAAGGCGATGGAAAGTTCCATGGCAAGATAAGTGTTGGGTCAGATGTAGCTCATCTATATGAATAAGTGGCACTAATTCATACTATGCATGTTGATGGAAGAGGAGTCTATGGTTGGGTCAAGCTTGGATCTTTGAGTTGTCTCGCATTTCAGTATGGTTTGTTTTGGGATATGACTCAGGGAATAAACTCATGTAGAAATTGAGGTCTCGACACCATTCTTTAATAAAGTATTCTATGTGGTGAGAAAACTGACAGGTACTATGGAAGAATGGATTTATGTATTCACAACTGATGTAGATGTCGAAAAAACCCATTGGCAGGTTCTTAATTTTGTTCATGGTAAATGATAATCATAAAATTTTTACTTCTTTCTTCCTTACTACTCTTTCCTTTGCTACCACCTTATTCCATTTCCTTTGAAACATGGGGGCATTTGCTAGTAATAATACTATGTAAGCTTCATTTTCATTGTTTTCACATTCCTATTCATTTATTTAGAGGGTATGTTATTTATAAACTCGAAATAAGCAAATAATTACACATTGCTAAGAATTTGATAGAACTTTAATCATTATTATCATATAAATTAAATGGTTGTTAAATATCAATAGTATCAATCCATGATAAACATCACAACACTTACTTTATGCTACATCTCATATTGCCAAAATTTAAAAGATCATAAAAATTAACTAAATCATAAATTTATTTTAAATTATTATTTTATTAAATTATGAAAAAGAATTAATATATAAATTGAACATATATGCATTTAAAAAGCATGTAACAAAAAATCTTAACCATGGAGATTCACCCTATTTTTCCATGGTGATTCTTCATATGGAAATAGGACTTGTGACAATAGCATGATTCATCAATCCCACACACCAAAAAAACCATAGCTCATTTCATTTAATACATGTTCATATGTTTTTTTTATTTAATCAATTTAATTAAAAGGGAAAAATGACATAACTACTTTGGAGATAAATCTCAAGATTTCATTTGTGAATACTGCTACCACAACCATATAAATTAAATATGCATCTATCCATAATAAGCATGAAAACACTTCCTTCATCAAACATCTCAATTTATAAAATAATATAATCATTAGAATTAACTAAATTGTAACTTTATTTAAATTATTATTATTATACTATTAATAAAAAATAACTAATATATAAGTTAAAGAGATATACATTTTCAAAAAACATGTAAGGAGATTTTTAACCATGAAGATTCACTCACTTTATCATGGAGAATCTTAATTTACAAATAAAATTTGTTACAATACTATGGCACATCAATACCATTTGACTAGAACTTATTTCATATGACACTTGTTCATATGACATTTCAATACCACTTGACCAAAACTTATTTCATATGACACTTGTTCAGATGACATTTTTTTAATTAACAAATTTCATCAAAAAGACAAAAAATCATAACTACTTTGAAATTTGTGTATACTACTCAAAATATCCTAGAGTATTCTATGGTGGAGGTTAAATCCCTACCGTCGACATAATTTATGGATAATTAAATTAAAATTTTAGAAGCCTTATTCTATAATAAGCATGTATATTAACATATTATAAATTATTTTAGAATATTCAATGGAAATTAAATCCCTACCATCTACTTAATAATTATTATAATAAATTAAATTAAAATACTAAATTTCATATTTCAAAATAAATATTTCTATCAAAAAGTTTAGTTTTTATCAAATCCATTTTTTCACTCTATGTACTAAATGTGTTATTTTTTAACTTTTGTTTTGGTATATAAAAAAAATTGTTACTATATTTTCAAGATTTCATTGTTTCAGTATTATTCTTGGGGTGCTAATGTTCACCCACAGAGAACTAGCTTGTTTCTCTGAATCTAACTTTGTTGATGGTAGTTACTCATGTATGAACACACCATTATCTTTTTTTATTGTATTATCATTGTCATGGTTCTAATTAAGAGGTTCCAATCTAAGATTCTTAAAGAAAAAACATTTTATCAAGTAAACTTGAAACATTGTATGTCATCCCCATTTCCTTCACGACAATAGTTGATTTGGACATTGTCTCAAAATCATACCTACCTGAGTGTTTTTTAAAACATTTTTGTCACTGTGTATTTTTTGGGTGGGAAAATTAAATGGTTTGCTAATATTTGAAATAATTTATCATTAATGGGCATGTAGTGGGCCTAGCCACCCTACATAAATAGAGAACATGATTATAATTTGTAATTGAAATGTTAAAATTGGCAACTACGACCAAACTCCATCTTCGACAACTTAGATGATGGAGATGATATTTTTATCGGATTCCTCTTTTCAAGAGGCGCAGGATTGATCTAAATATCATCTCATTCTGACAAGTAGAAATGGAATTATGAATATATTTCTTCTATGGACAAATTGTCAAGGTCGGCCAGAATTTTAATGTAGGCTCATGAAGCCCAACAAATGTGTCCCTTCACCCTCAATGTTGTGTATAAATAAAAGAGGTGTTTTTCTCATTTGGACATTCACAACCCAAAATTCCATTCTCTCTCTCTTCACCTGATTGGGTCGTACAAATCACAGTCAGCTTGTTCTTCTCCACATGTTTGAAGGTTTGACTGGGCATTTATGTTCTTTGCATTGACCGAGTTGCAACTAGTTTTGACTAGCGTTGACTAGGCATTGTTTGACTTCAATTGACTACAAGTTTTGTGGGAGAATATCTATTTGGGTAGGCCACATATTTTGGCATAGATACCAAGATTTTCTTGGCATGTTGACCAACGTTGACTGTAGCAACTTTGATCGTAGTGTTGACCTATGTTGACCTACGTTGACCAACTTTTACCAAATATTTTTGGACTAGTTTGGGCTAATTCACATTGCCTTTGGAGGCCGAGTTGGCTGGGTTTGACCAAGCTGATTTGGAGGAGAGTTTCTGTTGGTTTGAACAACATTGACTTTCTTATTAAGGCATCCTGTTGACTCTGGTTTTACTAATTTTTTTTACAGTGATTGGGAAAGTAAATTTTGTATGATGTACTCTCTCTCTCTCTGCTGAAATTTTGAAGAATAATAAGAATATTTGATCAAAGGGTTTTCCCCACATTGGGGTTTTTTCTTGGTATCTGCCAAATATTGTGTCCTCTTGTCTTGGCTTGTGTCCTTCTTATTGTTTAAGTTCTATCTATATTTACTATCAATATTAATGTGATTTCTAATTTGGAAATTGATATTGGGCTAATAAGAAAAAATGAAGTAAATTTCTCTAAAGCATAGAAAATACCATTGTTATCTAAAATTAACATGGTATCAGAGTTGGGTGAAGACAAAGCCCAAGAAAGAGTGAGAAGAGAAATCACTGAGATTTGGTGGTCAAGGACAAGATTCAATGGCCTCCTTATCTTACTTCTAATCTGATGACAAGCTCAATGATAATTCTGATTATCATGCATGGAAGATGTCACTTGACTTGACTTTGGAAGAGCATGATGTTATGGACTATGTGCAAGGAAAGATTATTGAACCTCCTTCAAATGCACTAGCTGCTGCTAAGACAAAGTACAAGAAAGGTGAGGTCAAATCCAAGAATATCATTAAGGATTCTATTCATAAGAATTTAATTTCTTACTTCTCCGATTTTGGCACATCTAAGGAGATGTATGACAAGTTGGTTAGCATGTTTAAAGCTAGCAATGCAAAGGAAGTCCTCTTTCTCAAGAACAAGTCGAAGGACATAAATAAGGGAAGAGGAGAAGATATCAAATCCTACTTCATGAGGATCACTGAAATAGAAAATGATATTCTATCAATTGGAGAAGTTATTGCTGATAGGGAGCTCACTCTCATTTCCCTTAAAGGTCTCCCTTGTGAATGGGATGCATTCAACACTACTATCCTCAACAATAACCAGATTCCAGGTTTTGATGAATTGGTGATTAGATGTACTCAAGAAGAAACAAGGATGATAGAGAGATACATGCCTTCAAATAGGAATGATCCTATTGCATTCTCCACTATGCTAAAAAGAAGAGCAATGCAGGTTCAAAGAAGCAATGTCAAGGAAGATTGAGATTCAAAGATGGAAGAAAGGGTATATGCTTCATTTGTAACAAACTTGACCACTATGCTAGGGAGTGTCCTAAGAAAAGGGATACACCTCGGGATGATGACAACAACAACCATAAAAATTTCAGGGGCAACAACAATCAAAGAAATGGAAGGTTCAACAACAAAGGAAAAATGAATGCTCCCACTACTCAACATGGAAATGGTTAACCTCCCAAAAGATGAAGAAAATCTAAGTATGATGAATCTAATGTTGTATATAACAAGAAAAATGATCTTTTCTTATAGTTTCCCTCTCTACTGCCTCTCCTCATACCTTAGGAAATTGATTGATTAATAGTGGTACCTCAAGGCACTTCATTGGGTATAAGGAAGCTCTTTCAAATCTGATAGAAAAGGATACAGATTTGGAAATCATTCTTGGATACAATGCCACCTATCCCATGAAAGGAGATGGGAATGTTACTCTTCAATTGAATCAAGGTAACACCATTCATCTACAATAAGTACTATATGTACCCAATCTAATGAAGAACCTAGTATCTATCTTGGCGATGGAGGAAAAAGGATTCAAGGTGACATTCATTGATGGAAAGGTACATTTTTGGAAAAGAAATTTCAAAGAAGCATTTAATCTTGGATTCAGGGTTGATAGCTATATCAAGTTGGAGGAAGTCCATTGGGCTCTATGTCTTGCAACACATCTCTTCAATCTGAATTACGACATCAAATATTTTCTCATCTTCATTATAAATCCCTACCTGATGCAAGGAAGATGGTGACAAGTATGCCCGAATTTAAAGAAGAACATGAAGGTGTTTGTTAGGAATGTGTAGAAGGAAAACATACAAGGGAACCATTCCCCTCAAGTGATAGCAATACTACCGATATTTTGCAAGTGGTTCATTATGATCTATTTGGTATGTTGCCCGTGACATCTTCAGGAGTATATTTATATTATGCCATCTTTGTGGATGAATTCTCTTGAAAAACTTGGATTTATTTCTTGAAGAAGAAGGACAAAGTGTTCACATGGTTCCACTCTTTCAAAGCCTTGGTCAAAAATCAAACAAGGAAGAAGATCAAAATATTGAGGATAAATACTGGAATCGAATATGAATCCAATGAGTTCAATGGATATTGTAGAGAATTTGGCCTTAAGAGGGAGACTACTACTGCATATACTCCTGAGCAAAATGGGGTTGCTAAAAGGAAGAATTGTTCTATTATAGAAGCCACATGTGCGATGCTTCATGATCAAAGCCTTCCAAAGTTCCTATGGGAAGAAGCTTCCATCACTGCCATGTATGTTCAAAATAGATGCCCTCATAAAGCATTGGACTCCAAAACTCTCGAAGAAGTTTTTATCCGTAAGAAACCTGATGCTTCTCACTTTAGAATTTTTGGTAGCCCCATGTATTTTCATGTGTCGAAATAAAAGAGAAGCAAATTGGATGCATCTGGGAAGAAAGGAACATTTGTGGGCTATAGTGAAACTTCAAAGGCATATAGAATCTATGTGCCTGGTTAAAGAGAAGTGGAAATAAGTCATGATGTCACCTTCGATGAAGATGCTTCCCTTGGGAAGATTAGGAACCTTCCTATTCCAAGGAAGGATAAAGAAGAAGATACAAAAAAGTAGGGAGAATCGTAGGATGAGCCGATTCTCGATGCTAAAGGACCGATGGATCCAATTGATTCACCTCCCCATGATCCCTCCTCCTAAAAATGAGACCCTCATGGCTTAGGGACACTCTCGAAGATGTCGAGAGACATATTGTTGAAAAATGGCAACAAGAAATGCTAAAAATAGCACTGCTAAAAATAACAGTTTGGGTACCAGTGCTGGATTGGGAAACAGAGAATGAAAAATGGAAGTGCTAAAAATAGAAATTTTATTTTAGTAGTTCAGGATGGATTCCTATTTTTAGTCAGTCCTAGACTAAATCGGAAGTAAAATTCGAATTTGATATTAACAACAGTTTGAAAATTAATTAATTAATTAATTCATCTTGAGTTAATTAGTTAAGGAAAGTCAAACTTGAAGTCTATGTGGGGACATGCAATAGTTTATCTATTATTTGAGGAATTTATCCATCAGTTGAAGAGATAAGGATGAGCTCTAATTTGAGATGTAATTAGTTGGTTAAGTTAACTGAGTCAAGTCCAGTTAGATTGATTTATACAGTTTGTTTAAATTAATGTGAGTTCAATTAGTTAATGCTTGCATGCATGTAACTTCTGCACTTCAGATAATTGAATATTCTCTCATAAATAACTCATGCATGTCAATTCAGAGAAAGACCTAGTTGAGATCAGAGGAGGGGCAATGTACTATTAGTTGGATGGATTTTTCCTATAAAGGAAAATCATCCAAGTAGAAGGATTAAGGTTCCTTGAGGATTGTGCAGTTTTACAGGGTGTGAGATCAGTGTTACACTTGGTAATAGGAGGATCACCCAGGGAAAACCATGCAAGGAAATAGGAGGATTGGAGGGAAAAGGAGAAGGCTTAGGAGAAGTCTTGATTGCCTATGAGCATCCAGGAGGATTGCACTGAGAGATGGCTAGCTGTGAGAGAAAAGGCTTTGTGTAATCCTAATGTATTTCCACCTTCATCTGTGAGGATTGTACTGAGATCTTGCTAGCTGTGTGATTGATTCCTTCATATCAGTTATATTTGTTCTTATTGATGTTGCTCATGTTCGATTAAGCTTCCGCTAAATTGGTTGTAGAAGTAGATCAAGTATTTTTCTTTAGTATATTGCATTATCCCGTGATCTACAGGTGGGAATTTCTACATGGTATCGGAGCAAAGGTGATCAAAGGAGAGAATAGTATACTGAGAAGAGATTTAAAATTTTTGAGGTTTGGGCCGAGGGTTTGCAGAGCAGATCTGAAATTTTTTGTACAAAATTTTTAGAAACAAATAGCAGATTTGGATTTCTTGCAAAAAAAGACCCAAATTCAAAAAACAAATTGGTTGAATTAGAGTTCGGATGAGGGAGATATTGCTGATTTAAAATGAGCTATTTTTTAGAAAATTTCGTGACGGCGAGAAATATGAAACAGATTGGTGTGCTAGCCAAGAACCTATATGCACTTGAGGTACAAGATGCATGCAAAGCCTTGAGGAGTAAGGCAAAGGTTAGATACTTGGTGGTTGAGAGGAAGAATAAATTACCTCTCAACATGTAGCGCCAGAAGAAGTCTCAGACGATTGTGGAGGAGCCACGATTGGTGAAGTTGCTTCAGGAGGTTATGGAGCAGCCACAACTAGAGAAGCCGAGAGGAGATCAAGTGGAGGCAGACACTCATGTAGAGACCTCCAGTAGGGGGAAACTTTGAGCTAGGTGGCTAGAGGGATCACATGAAGCTATACCTCTAGGTAGGAGGTGGGGCGATGTGGAGTGATCTTCCCAAGGAGGAGGGGCAAGATCCTTGAGGTAGCTAACCTCTTTGATTTGACTTTGCTATAGGAGCCCCGATGTGGAGTAGCAAAAATGACTAATTTGGGTAGAGACAGATGCGGATGGAGTTGCAGAGAGAGCTACAATGCAGGAGTCCCAGGACTATGTAGAGCTAGCAGGCTACAACAATGCGAGAGGCACAGAGGTGTTGCACTAGTGTAGGTTGGCACAGAGAGGTGTGCAATGGTGCGAGATGCATGGAGTGTTGTAATAGCTTAGAGTTCAGAGAGGGAGCACTTACCAGCAGCAGGTAGAGCTTCAACATCAGAGTATGTTTCTAGCTCAACAAAGAGGTTAGTGGGAGTTTTTTCTTGTTTCGAGAGTTGTTGGAGCAACCACACTTGGTAGAAGTATTGCATGCAGAACATTCCAGAGTTACAGGATCGGGTTCGAGTTTAAGTCTTTATTTTTGAGAGGGAGTGTTGAAAAATGGCAACAAGAAATGCTAAAAATAGAAGTGCTAAAAATAGCAGTTTGGGTACCAGTGCTGGATTGGGCAACAGGGAATGAAAAATGGAAGTGCTAAAAATAGAATTTCTATTTTTAGCAGTTCAGGATGGATTCTTATTTTTAGTCAGTCCCTAGACTAAAATAGGAAGTAAAATTCAAATTTGATATTAACAGCAGTTTGAAAATTAATTAATTAATTCATCTTGAGTTAATTAGTTAAGGAAAATCAAACTTGAAGTCTATATGGGGGCATGCAACAGTTTATCTATTAATTGAGGAATTTATCCATCAGTTAAAGAGATAAGAATGAGTTCTAATTTGAGATGTAATTAGTTGGATCAGTTAACTCAGTCAAGTCCAGTTAGATTGATTTATACAGTTTGTTTAAATTAATGTGATTTTAGTTAGTTAATGCTTGCATGCATGTAACTGCTACACTTTAGATAACTGAATATTCTCTCATAAATAACTCATGCATGTCAGTTCAGAGAAAGACCTAGTTGAGATAAGAGGAGGGACAATGTACTATCAGTTGGATGGATTTTTCCTATAAAGGAAAATCATCCAAGTAGAAGGATTAAGGTTCCTTGAGGATTGTGTAGTTTTACAGGGTGTGAGATTAATGTGAGAGATTAGTGTTACACTTGGTAATAGGAGGATCACCCAGGCAAAACTGCGCAAGAAAATAGGAGGCTTAGAGGGTAGAGGAGAAGGCTTAGGAGAAGTCTTGATTGCCTGTGAGCATCCAGGAGGATTGCACTGAGAGCTGGCTAGCTATGAGAGCTAAGGCTTTGTGTAATCCTGATGTATTTCCACCTTCATCTGTGAAGATTGTACTGAGAGTTTGCTAGTTGTGTGACTGATTCCTTCATAATAGTTATATTTGTTCTTGTTGATGTTGCTCATGTTCGATTAAGTTTCTGCTAAATTGGTTGTAGAAGTAGATCAAGTATTTTTCTTTAGTATACTACATTATCCAGTGATCTACAAGTGGGAATTTCTACACATATTACACCAAGGGGGGCATTTCGTGAAAGTAAGAAGCCGAATAGGTACCAAGGGTACTTAGTTGCCATGAGAACCATTGCTCAAACTGAGGCTTGCACATTCGAAGAATATGTGAAGCACCAAGTTTGGAAGGATGCTATGAATGAAGAGTATGATTTAGTTATGAAGAATGATGTATGGGATGTGGTCCCTAGACCCAAGGACAAATATGTTGTCACCTCAACATGGCTCTACAAGATCAAGCATGGAGCTGGTGGAAGTGTTTAAAAGTTAAAGGCCATGTTTATTGCTTGAGGCTTCTCTAAAAAAGAAGGTGTGGATTATGATGAGATATTTCAACCAATTTCCTAATATACCACCATCCGTTAGATCATTTCCCTTGCTGCCTCTCAAGGGTGGAATTTACATCAAATTGATGTTAATACCACCTTCTTGCATGGTTCACTTAAGGAGGAATTCTATGTAGAGCAACCTGAGGGGTTCAAAGTTCTAGATTGAAAGACACATGTATGTAGGTTGAAGAAAGCCCTCTGTGGGTTGAAGCAAGCTCCTCGATCTTGGTATGAAAGGATTGACAAATATCTGATGAATCTAGGTTTTGCAACAAGTGAAGTTGATTTGAACCTTTACTTCAAGGTTTAAAATGATAGACCTCTCATCTTGGTACTTTATGTGGACGATCTTTGTAACATGTGCAAACCCTCTTATTTATCAATACAATAGGGAGTTGCCTTCCAAATTCGAGATGAAGGACCTAGGATTGATGCACTACTTCATATGCTTGAATGTATGGCAAAAGCCAGGTGAGATTTTCATTTCCCAAGGAAAATAGATTGTGAAGCTACTTGAAAGATTTGGGATGGTGGATTGCTAGTCCGTGACTACTCTGATGGAACTTAACTTCAAGAAGCCATGCAAAAGTGATGTTGGGCCCAATTTGGGAAATCCTTCTGAGTATTGTCAACTCGTGGGGGCCTTGATGTTCTTGGTGAACTCCCATCTGGACATATGATTTGTAGTGAATACATTGAGTCAATTTATGGTCGAGCCTCAACACATACATTGGATTCCTGCCAATAATCTCTTGAGATATCTCTAGGGCATAATCACCTATGGATTGAGATACATTATTGGAATTTGAGGCTCCATGGTTATTCTAATGTTGATTGGACTAGAAATGTGGTGGATCATAAGATCACATCAAGATGTCGCTTCTCACTAGGTTCTACTTCGATATCATGAATGAGCAGGAAACAAAAATCTGTTTCATTGAACATCATTGAGGCCAAATATATTGCTGCTAGTATGGGTTCTTGCGAAGATGTTTGGTTGAGGAAGCTCTTTAGTGAGCTGTTTGGGCATGTGTTTGATACCACCATGATCTACTGTGACATCCAAAGTGGGATTCGACTTTTTGAGAATCTCCTGTTTCATGACTGCTCCAAGCATATTAATATCAGGTACCACTTTATCTAGGATATGGTAAAAAGGCAGAAATAAGGCTCCATCACATTGGGATTGATGAACAGGTCATAGATATTCTTACGATGACCCCCGGGAAGGTCAAATTATTAACCTTCCGTGAACAACTTGGAGTCATGAAGGGACCCTCTTATGAGGGTCCTGTTTGAGATGTATATTGAGCTTTGGGAGCTCCGAGGGACTTGGGGTACTTCTTGGAGCTATGAGTGACCATAGGGTGAGTGGTTCACCTTCTCTTAGTGGTGCGCTATGTACAGGTTGAGTGGTTCTCCTTCCCCTAGTGGTGTGCTATGTACAAGGTGAGTGGTTCACCTTCCCCTGTGATACTCAATGATGGTTGATATATGCATAGGATGAGTGATTCACCTTCTCCTATGGAATATGACCACGTTGAGTGGTTCACCTACTCTTGTAGAGTTTAGGCTTCTGTGATCCATATCAAGTTTATGAGAAATGTTTCGGCGAAAATCACATGAGGAACCATTTGTTGACGCGTTTCGAACCAACTAGTGTGGTTCATCTTCAGGACAAGTTGGTTCGAAACACAAGTTGGTTCGAACCACACTAGTTGGTTCGAAACGCATCGACAAATGGTTCCTCATGTGATTTTCACCTACTCTTGCTGATACATCCTACCCATGTAGTCTAGGACTCATGGGAAGTACCTCTCATCTGGCCAATGAGTTGGGAAATGAGGATAAGGACCATAGTACTACTGATGGACAAATCATGTACTACCGTACTCCCTATGCTAGGATGTTTGATATTGTTCTAGGATCAATGGAGATTGACTTCGAGTCAATGGAGGGTGGTATGATACACTCTTGATCATTTCATCTTCATTATTTCTTCATGTTCAACAAAGTAGAGCAGGGATGTTAGAGATAGTACATATTTTTAAATGGTTTAGTAGGTGAAATTATGCCTAGTTGAGAGGGAGTGTTAAAATTGGCAACTAGGGCCAAACTCCACCTTGGACAACTCATATGGTGGAGATGATATTTTTATTGGATTCCTCTTCTGAGAGGCATGGGATTGATTTAAATATCATCTCATTATGACGAGTAGAAATGGAATTATGAATATATTTCTTCTATGGATAATTTTTCAAAGTCAACCATAAGTCTAATGCAGGATCATGAAGCCCAACAGACGTGTCTCTTCACCCTCAAAGTTGTGTACAAATAGAAGAGGTCTTTTCCTCATTTGGACATTCACAACTCAACATTCCATTCTCTCTCTTCATCTATTTGGGTTGTACAAATCACAGTCAGCCTGTTCTTCTCCACACGTCCAAAGGTTTGAGTAGGCATTTTTGTTCTCTGCATTGACTGAGTTGCAACCAACTTTGACTAGCATTGAACGCGCATTGTTTGACTTCATTTAACTATGATTTTTGTGGGAGAATCTATGTTTGGGCAAGCCTCATATTATGGCATATATACTGATGTTTTCTAGGCAGTTGACCAGCATTGACTATAACAACTTTGACCATAGTGTTGACCTATGTTGACCAAATTTGACCAATTTTTTTAGGACTGTTTTGGGCTAATTGAGACTGTCTTTGGAGGCTGAGTTGGCTAGGTTTGGCCGAGTTGATTTGGAGGAGACTTTCTATTGGTTTGACCAGCATTAAATTTCTTGTTAGGGCATCCTGTTGACGGCAGTTTGACTAAACTATTTTACAGTGATTGGGCAAGTAAATTTTTTATGATGTACTCTCTCTGTTGAACTTTTGAAGAATAATAATAAGATTTGATCAAATGGTTATCCCCACATTGGGTGTTTTCGTTGGCATGCACCAAATATTGTGTCCTCTTGTCTTGGCTTATCTTCTGCTTATTGTTTATGTTCTATCTGCATTTACTATCAAAGTTAATGTGATTGCTAATCTAGAAATTGATATTGGGCTAATAAGAAAAATAGAAGTAAATTTCTCTAAATCATAGAACATACCGTTGTTATCTAAAATTAACATGAAATAACCAAAAGTTACAAATATATAACTAAAAAAACATAAGAAAATTAAGAGCCACACGCACTTGTATGTAACCGAAATGAACCAAAACTTAGATGGTTCAAAGAAAAAAGATTAGCTATTAAAAGGGGCTACACCAGACATACCATGAACCTTTCCTCTTTTTACGTTGGAGGAGAGAAAAGTGAGAATAGGATAGGAGAAGTTTGGTGAGTTTAGTAGGAGAGAATGCACCTCATGGTGCCCTCGTCCCATTCAATTTATTTCAAAATAAACAATTTCCCTGTAATGAAGTATGATTTTCTTTAATTTTATTTTCTGATAAAAAATTGGAATCCCTCTGAATCACTTTGGGTTTCAGAGTCCCATGTTATCCACATTTGATGCATTGTGTTTTGCAAATATTTTTAGATAATGTTATTTGATGTATCATTTGTCTGAAAGATTACTTGAAATGATAATCAGTTTTATGGTTAGAGTACTTTTCTTATGAGACTTCTGCTACTTGTTTCCTTGTTATGGTTTCTTTACCCATAGTTGCAGTTTGTCTAGTAGTCTCATACTAGTTGTTTCCTTCAAAGTATGGCATGTTTCGTAATGATGCCACTTAGTTCCTTTCAAAATAATGAGTTTCCTAGTGTTGAAGTATGGTTTTCTTTAATTTTTATTTTATGGTTTGAAATTGGAATCTCCCTAGAGCACATTGGGGCTCAGAGTTTGATTTGCTTCACGATGCATTGTGTTTTGTAGATATTTTTAGATCATGTTCTCTAATTTATCATTTTCCTGAAAGATTACTTGAAAGTATAATTAGTTTTGGAGTTAGAGTGCTTCCTTTATGAGATTTCTGAAACTTGTTTCCATGTTATGATTGCTTTCTCCAAAGCTACAATTCACCCAATAGTCTCGTATTATTTGGAGCCTTAATTGTTTTCTATTACTTCCACTCAATTCATAATTGTTGCCATTTTTCCAGGAATATTAATCAATCAATGTATCATCGTATTTGCAGCTCCTATAACTCCGAAGAAAGATAAAAAAACAAGGAGAAATGGATACTCCTATGTCATGTTCACCCTGTTCAAAACCCTTTTTCCAAGAGATAAGTCACAGGATGTTGAAATATATGCATTATATACAATAGACATGTAGTTATAATATTTCTTGTTGTTCCTCTTTTGTTTGTATGGATTTCAAGCCCATGCATGATCTTAAGTAGTGTGGATATGTTATAATCTTTCTAGTAGTTCATCTCTTGTTTGTATGGAATTCAAGCTAACACATGATCTTAATCTGTGCTCTTTATTTTTTAACAGATATGGTAGTGATAGGTATGGAATAATTTTAGGAGAGAGTGATACTAACATTGCAGATATGTTATAATATTTCTAGCAGTTCATCTCTTCTTTTATGGAATTCAAGCTAACACATGATTTTAATTAGTGCTCTTTTTTTTAACAAATATGGTATTGATAGGCATGGAGTAATTTTAGGACAAAGTGATACTAACATTACCAAAAATGGGCATGGAGGTTACTCAAATTCCTCAAGAGAGGTTCAAAGCTTGCCACTTATAACCAGATCCTACAACCTAAGAAGATATGTATGCAATAATTTTAGGAGAGAGTGATAGTAACATTACCAACAACTCCACATGACCTCCAGATTTAAGATAAAGTTGCTTTTCATGAACTTTATGGGGAAAGAGCCAACATAAGCATGCATAATTGTCTATTTCAAAATCCATAGAAGGATTTGAATGTCTACTAGGAGGCATATAATGCATCTTTGAAAGAAAAATTCTGTGAAAGGGGCAATAGAGGGGAGAGTAGTGAGAAACATACAATGGAAAGTAAAACAATGAAAGGAAGAATTATTTATAGGTATTTTGAATCTAATCTTGGCCCATTTATTTCCTTGAGTACATTTATTTCCGTGTCAAGTGGGATGTTTTGGTCTATGTTGTTGGGAAAGTCCAAGGTTAGCTTAGGTTGTGGAGTATAAAAATTAGCACATGCCCCTTTTGATTTAGATTGGACAGTTTGGGTTGCATGATAAATTTCACAAACAACTAACATTTAAATGTGGTTTGTGACTAATTCCTCATGTAAGGTAGGGGTGGGAAAAACGTAGTCATTCTGCAACAATATAAACAAAAAGTTGGGTATTACATGTGTGCATGTGTTCAAAAGAATGGAGACAATGTAGAAAGAACACCAAGTTTATTTTTCTTGACATTGATCTACCTTCATGAATACATTATACATGTATGCTTTATCTTGATAACAAGTCACAAAGTGGACTAAAGGAATGTTTCTTTCTATTTAGGTGGATTGTTGTACTGACAAAAATGGAAAGAATGTTGGTTGTGACAAATGCATCGTTCCTCCTCACAGTCTACTCTAATTATTTGTCTTCTGTTGGAAAGCAATTGCAATGACCTGGTGCACAAGTAAATCCAATGTAACTGTTGGCATTTTCTAAGTCACACGTATAGACCAATGATGGTCTAAATTTTATCTAAGAACTAATGTCTTCTTGATGGGTTACGATTGTTCACTATGATAATTTAGTTAGTCTAAGAGGTAGAAATACTAATTTTTTCTCCAATCTATTAGCTAAAACCTTTCTCTTGTAGGTTGATTACATATTGAATGATAATCCAAGGGCCACAAGTTACATGGTGGGATATGGACCAAATTATCCTCATCAGGTCCACCACGGGGATTCCTCCATTGTATTATATAAAAAGGATTCAACATTTTTTAGTTGCTAAGGAGGATATTCTATATGGTCCAATTGACAATGAAGTGACCCCAATGTTTTATTTGGTGTTGTTGTTGGAGGACCCAATGAAAATGATTACTTTGAGGATGAAAGAGACAACTATCAACAAACAAAACCTACAACCTACAAAAATAACCCAATAGTGGGAATTTTGGCCAAAATTTAGGGAGGAAATGTTGGAAATGATTAGAATTTTCCAGGTAGCCTTCTCTTATGTGGTGCAATTAATTTTTTTTTAGTTTGTTTCAATGAAGTTGTTGGTGGTGTTCTAATGGTTGCTTCTTGCAGTTGTTGTTCCTCATCCTCAATCAGGTTCAAGATCCCCTGCTCCAACTCAAGATCTAACTCAAAAGACAAAGCTTGAGCCAAAGCCCTCTCTTGCACCTAAACAGAGCTCTCCATTAGCAATTCTCCCATAGGGTAAGATTTTCCAAGTTTAAATTTTGGCTAGCACAATGTTGTTAAAACTTCATTTTCTTGTGTGACATAGAATGAAAAAACTCAATATTTGCCAAACAACAAAAGACAATAATGATTATGATTTATTTCTCACATTATGAAGAGAATAATATGTTTTCCATATGGCAGCAGTAGGCAAGTTCTCGGAATAACAAAGAAAAAACTTATCACAGTCTGATATGTCCATCACACATATATATCTAGACCAGACAATTACATCTCTCCAACTCTCTATCCAGAATTTGTATAGTCTTGCATGGTGTCTCTTCAAAACAAATGCCGACAACTTATATTCATTTCCTAAATGGTTGAAGTCTTTGTCTCTTGACCAAGGTTTGGATTTTGTGTACATCCATGTCGGTCCTCCAGCAGTCATTTCCATAGTTAACTATCAGATGAATTGAAAACTTTATTGATTGTTAGGGTGATGGAAAGTTCCAAGGAAAAAGAATGATCAATGATGGGTCAACTATAGCTCATCTATATGAATAAGTTGTTCTAGTTTGTACTTCACATGCTGATGGAAGAGGAGTCTATGGTTGGGTCAAGATTGGATCTTTGAGTTGACTGACATTTCAGTATGGTTTGTTTTGGTATATGAATCAGGGAATAAAGTCATAGAGCAATTGAGCTCTCGAAACCAAAAACCATTCTTTAATAATGTTGTTGGGTTATAAATTATAATTAGAACTGAATAACATTGAGGTGAATCAGTTTGTTGTTGTATTTGGGATTAGTAATTTGCTAGAGGAGAAATTTATTAATTCTTCAGAGGAGAAATATATGTAGTGAAAAAAAGTATATGAAATTTGATTAATATTATATTTTTTTTTTTCCTATTTAAACATTTTGAATCAATAATAAACTGAAAAGACTATTGTAAGATTTTTGTTATCATTGCATCCCAGAATTCTCAGGATTTGTCGAGGGGATTGATCTTATGAGTTATATGTTTATGATTTTCATAACTAATGGGTAGGGTTTATCATTAGGACTTACTTGAAATAGATAAAGAATCCATAAAAATAGTCCAACAATGTTGTTAAAACTTCATTTTTTTTTTTGTGACATAGAATGAACAAACTCAATCTCGGCCAAACAAAAAATGATAGTATTGCTTGTAATTTATTGCTCAAGTTCAACATAGAATAATATGTTGGCCATCTGGAAGAAACATACAAGTTCTTGGAATAACAGAGGAAAATTGTATTACAAATATGTTGTATCCATCACGAATAAATCTACACTCCAGACAATTACATGCCTCCAACTCTCCATCCAAAATCTGTATGGTCCTGCATGAGGTCTCTCTAAACCAAATGGAAACAACTTGTATTCATTTCTTAAATGGTTGAAGTCTCTGAATCCTACCCAATGTTTGGATTTTGTGTACATCCATGCTAGTTCTCATGTAGTCATTTCCAGATTTAACTATCAGATGAATTGATCAACTGTATTGATTGTGATATGAATACGTAAACTTGAAGATTTTTAACAATTTGCAAGTGAAAATTATATGTGTTTTGGGTAGAGGATCAATTTACTAAACACATAAAATAAGTGAATTTAACCACAATTTACAACCAAACAAAGACAAAATAAGTATATATGAAACACATAACACAAAAAATGATAAAGGAGTTCACCCCTCTCATGGGCTACATCTCCTGGTCCAACTTCCAATGAAAAGCCTCTTTCATTAAGTGCTCAAAAGTGTGTTTACATGCTTTTACATTTCTAAAACAACAAAATTGATGTCTCCAATGGATTCAACACTGTAAAAAATTGAGAAAGTTATGCTTGTTACAAGTTTTTCCCAAATTCTATGGTTAGTCATCCCACAATTTGACCCAAATCTGGCTTGAGCGCCTCAAACCCAAAGCTGACGCACAAATCTAGCCTATAATCCCACTTGACGGGAGAAATTATAGACCATAATTCCACCCATTTAGCCCCCAATTCCAAAAATTTCGGTCACGTTGGTGCATGCGACCACATTGGGGGTCGATATTCTAGGGCCCAACTTCGTGCCCCTTTGGTTTGTTGCACCCTTGGTCATATTGGGACCTGGTGAACTAGGGATGGACACGTTGCTTCGCGCGCTCTAAATCTATGACTGCCATGTGCCTTGGGGCTAGCCCCCTCCACATTTCCATGTGCCTGATGCTATGGGGTGCCATGTGACCCTGGGGTTATCCCATTAAACTTTACCACCACAAACTTAAGCACTGGGCTCCAATTGCGTTTACTGTTGCTGGCTGTGGCCTCCTCTTGCGGTCCCATGGGCACTAAGATGGCTAGGGATAGGGCTTAGCCTGACTCCCTCCCCCAATGACGCTCTTTTTAATATTTATATAATGTTTTGTGACTATAGGTATTAAGAAACACTTGTGGCGTGGTAGTGAAGCACTGTGTTGCCACTCCAGAGGTCTGCTATTCGAATCCCATGGAGGCCGGATCTGGCCATAAACCAAAATTTTACACAAATGAGTGGAGGCTACATGGCAGCCACCAGTTGGCCCACTTGGCCCTCCCTCAATGGTATAGAACAACAACCAATGAACCAATAAAAACCACCATACATGAGCCAATAAGATGATGCCACTTGTCATCCAGCCATAGGTCCTCATAAACAGTCACTTGCCGAGTCAAATTCCCAGTTAGCGTACAAACTGCTGAATGGGTGTACATGCAACTTCAAATTTTAAAATTTTAGTTGTTTGCCAAATCGATTAGAACGTAATATTGAGAGCATAAGATATCAATTTTGAGTGAAACGAGTTGCATTAGATTCAGATTACCAAGATTTATCCAATCATATAGGTTTCGTGTATCTTTTAGCAATTTGAATTTTGAGCACTAAATTAATCCCCTAGATCACTCCTCCCCATTGGAAGATTTTGGACCTCCAAAGGTTTATTTTAGTCAACCATTAGATGAGGGTAGTTCCCTCACCCTTCCAACCTCAACGCATTTGGTTTTGTTTGTTTTTTTCTCTTTTAGCTCTTCATGAATGTACTCCACTTTTGAAGTCTTTGTCTTTCTGTCAAAGATAAGACCTTGCTACAATTCTTCAATATGTTTAGATGAAAAAACTTCTACTAAAGATATATGAAAATTCTCTTTTAAGCTTCAACCTTGTAAGAATCATAAAAATACTTGCAAACAAATCAAACCTTCACAATAACGTGATTCTCTAATACCAAAATGATATGAATATGTAAACTTGAAGATTTTTAACAATTTGCAAGTGAAAATTATATGTGTTTTGGGTAGAGGACCAATTTACTAAACACATAAAACAAGTGAATTTAACCACAATTTACAACCAAATAGAGACAAAATAAGAATATCTAAAACATATAACAAAAAACATGATAAAGGAGTTCACCCCTCTCCTGGGCTATATCTCCTGGTCCAACTTCCAATGCAGAGCCTCTTTCATTAAGTGCTCAAAATTGTGTTTACATTCTTTTACAATGCTCAAATAGAAAAAAATGATGTCTCCAATGGATTCATCACTGTTAAAATCCCCATCTGGGTTCTTTATGCACCATATTTGGCCAAAAATTGAGAAAGTTATGCTTGTTACAAGTTTTTCCCAAATTATATGGCTATTCATCCCACAATTTGACCTAAATCTGGTTAGATCACCCCAAACCCAGAACCAGTGTGCAAATATGGCCTACAACCTCACATGATGGGTGAAATTGTAGGACCATTAATCTGCCCATTAAGCCCACAGTTCTGAAAATTTCAGTCACGTTGGCACATGGGACCGCATTGGGGGCCGAGATTCCAAGGCCTAACTCCGTACCCCTTTGATTTTTCATGCCCTTAGTCATATTAGGTCCTAGTGACCTTGGGATGGCCCCCTTGCTCTGCACGCTCTTGGTTCTATTGTTATCATGTGCCTTGGGGTTGACCCCTTAAACTTTACCACCATGGACTTGAGCTTTGGGCTTTGACTGTGTTTAGTGTTGTAGGGTGTGGCCATGGGCTAGGCTAAGGCCTAACCCCTTGGTTCCTCTGCCTGCAATCCCGTGGGCATTGGGATCTCTAGGGGCTAGGGCTTAGCTCAACCCCCTCCCCCAATGATTCTCTTTCTAATATTTATGTAGTGTTTTGTGACTATAGGTATTAAGCAAAACTTGTGGCACGATGGTGGAGGACCATGCTGCCACTTTAAATGCCTGCTATTTGAATCCCATGGAGGCCCAATCTAGCCATACATTTTTTTTTTATACAAATGAGTGGAGGCCATGTGGTGGCCATTGCTTGGCCCATGTGGCTCTCCCTCATTGGTCTAGCACAATAACCAATGAACCAGTAAAAACCACCATACACAATCCAATAAGACGATGAAACTTGTCATACAACCATAGGTCCTTATAAACACAGTCAACATACGAACTACTGATTGGGTGTACTTGTAACTTCAACTTTTAAAATTTTAGTTATTTTCCAAATCGATTAGAACACAATATCAGGAGCATATGATATCGATTTTGAGTGAAATGAGTTGTGTTGGATTCATATCACCGAGATATATCTAATCGTATAGGTTTCAAGAATTTTTTAGCACTTTGAATATTGAGCACTAAATTAATCCCCTAGATCAGATTACTAGGGCGATGGAAAGTTCCAAGGAAAAGGAATGATTAGTGATGGGTTGGTTGTAGCTCATTTATATGAATAAGTGTCCTATCATCAAGGGAAATTTTGAACCTCTTTGAAACTCATGTGCTATAGCTAATATTAAGTAATAATGTTGCTTAATTTTATTGGGAAGAGGGGCATGTGATGTATGGTAATGTAATACCTTATATAAATATTCCCATTTAGGACTTTGTCTATGATGAAGGTTCATAATTTTTGATGAACGACACCAGTGATATGTGTTAACCAAACAACCCTTGCAACTTGTTGTCCCCCCTTTAAAAAATTATTTGGTAATAAGTTGGAAGCCAAGAACACTCATTAGAAGGGTCTCTTTGTGATGAATTAACAAACATTGCAAAAATGTTGCAAGTGGTTACAACCTGTAAACTATTACCAACAAGTTCTTCCATGGACAAAAAATAATTACCAACAAATTCCATGACATGCAATATTTAGCCTAAATCTTCTCTTTTGCCAGGCTACAGGATGGTTTTGCTAAGCATTGTCTAGCATTCGTGCCACATATTTATTTCCAATATTTGATGTTCGTTTGCAAGATATGGAGGAAGTTCCTTTAGAGAAACACTAGGTGGAACAACATGGGTTGTGAAAGAAATCAAATGGGATGTTACATATGTAGGAGTCTAAGTGAATCAATAATGAAATGGCCTATATTTTAATATGACATTCTAATATGATTATGATTTGAAATCTCAATCCCATTAATGAACTCAATCTTATTCTTTGCATTTGTCATTGCCATCAATTTACATAAATGCAAGCCTAAAATTCTAGATGATAAATAGATAGTTTGGGCTACATGATAAATTTAGTAGACAATTGACATTTATATATGTGGTTTGTGATAAGTTCTTCATGCAAAGTAGGGTTGGTGTTCTAATGGTTTCTTCTTGCGGTCGTTATTCCTAAGCCCGGATCAGGTTCAGGATCCCCTTCTCCAACTCAAAATATAACTCAAAAGCCAAAGCCTATGCCAAAGCCCTCTCCTACACCTAAACAAGGCTCTCCAGTAGCAACTCCCCGACAGGGTAAGATTTCCCAAAACTAAATTTTGGCTACCATAATGTTGTTAAAAATTCAATTTTTTTGTGTGACATCGAATAAACAAACTCAATCTTGGCCAAACAACAAAATACAATATTGATTATGATTTATTGCTCACATTTTGCAAAGAATAATATATTGGCCTTGGCCATTCGCTGATTGTATCTAATAATGATATATAATTTATATCATATAATATGTATAATATAATGTGTTAATATATATTATATATATATTATAATATTATTATATTATATATATAATGCTATGTCCATCACCTGATAAATCTCCACACTAGACAATTACATATCTCCAACTCTCTATCCAGAATTTGTATGGTCCTGTATGGGGTCCCTCCAAACCAAATGGAAACAACTTTAGGTAAAATTTTAGGGGTTAATGTTTGCAAGTGGGCTAATTATCCATACTTTTTCCCAAAAAATATTCGCTAATTTCCATATTTTCTAAAAAAGATTCGCCTATGTTCTATAGTATAAAATTATTTTACCTTAACAATTGATAAGATCTTATATAGACTGATACAAAATAATTATAAATCTAGATACTTTTAGAAAATATCATCAAACATTTTATTATTTTTCTATTAGGGACTAGTAAGATTTGTCAAAGTTTCTAAACTTTATGATAAAATTTCATCCTTAAAATTTTCCCTAAACAACTTGTATTCATTTCCTAAATGGTTGAAGTCTCTGTCTCCAGGCCAAAGTTTGGATTTTGTGTACATCCATGTTGGTCCTCTAGTAGTCATTTCCATAGTTAACTATCAGATAAATTGATCAACTATATTGATTGTTAAGGCGGTGGAAAGTTCCATGGCAAGATAAGTGTTGGGTCATATATAGCTCATCTATATGAATAAGTGGCACTAATTCATACTACACATGTTGATGGAAGAGGAGTCTATGGTTGGGTCAACCTTGGATCTTTGAGTTGTCTCGCATTTCAGTATGGTTTGTTTTGGGATATGACTCAAGGAATAAAGTCATGGAGCAATTGAGGTCTCCACACCATTCTTTAATAAAGTATTCTATGTGGTGAGAAAACTAGTAGGTACTGTGGAAGAATGGATTATGTATTCACAACTGATGTAGATGTCAAAAAAACCCATTGGTAGGTTCTTAATTTTGTTGATGGTAAATCATAATCATAAAATTTTTACTTCTTTCTTCCCTACTACTCTTTCCTTGTTCTATGCTACTCTTTCCTTTGCTACCACCTTTACTACATTTCCTTTGAAACATGTAGGGCAATTGCCAGTAATAATACTATGTAAGCTTCATTTTCATTGTTTTCACATTCCTATTCATTTATTTAGAGGGTATGTTATTTATAAACTTGAAATAAGCAAATAATTGCACATTGTTAAGAATTTGATAGAACTTTAATCATTATTATCATATAAATTAAATGGTTGTTAAAGATCAATAGTATCAATCCATGATAAACATCAAAACACTTACTTTATGCTACATCTCATATTGCCAAAATTTAAAAGATCATAAAAATTAACTAAATCATAACTTTATTTTAAAT